>JAHBCN010003103.1:79669-116998 GCA_019359885.1 Listronotus oregonensis | reverse complement strand
AAATTTCTTACCACCATGTAATTCTGATTTGGAAAATAAGCGCAGGTCAAAGCAGATATCTCCTTCACAAGATCTCAAACTTATCTTGAATTGGGGCGCCAAAAATCTTGTTCAGTTAAATGCTTCGAAAACACAGTCATGTACGCTATCGCGAAAAAAGCCTGCCGATGCTCATCCTTTTCATATAAGCAGCTAAGTTCTGCAGAACAAGAAGTCGTTTAATCTTGTCGACGTTACAGTTAGTTCAGTTAGAGAGGCCCAGAACTTCCCGCTTTCTTCGTTCCTTCATCCCTAGAGTGTCAAGACTATGGAACCTGCTGCCCGCAAAAGTTTTTCCCTCTCCTTCCAATTTTCAAATATTTAAGACCCGCGTAAACAAACTCCCTCTCACCACACTTAAGACACCCACGGTACGTTATTTCTTAGACATCAGCCTTTCTTTAAATTCATTGAATTAATATTCCATCACACCCCTTTTGTAGGATGTATTTACGAAAATATTTTGGTAAGGTAATATTTTTTTAGTCATTTATGTTTCTGTCAGTTTTTAAAAAAAATCATTTACTTTTCAAAATGATTTTTCTAAATACATTTGGTGTTATTCCGCGTTCTTGCCTACTAATCCTAAGTAAATTTACTTACTTACTTACAAATAGCTTTATTAATTACGAATATATTTACAACACTTCTAAGACTACATCTGTACACACAATCTATTTACAATATATAAATAAAAGTATATACATAGTCAGAGCATATTCTCGAGTGCCTTCACAGGCTTTGAGAATGGGCGACAACCGGGTAAGGGTTGGGGCTGGTGGAGACTCTGGGTAGTGGGGAAGTGTTGGTGTGGGAATGGATAGCATTTTCCGATCAGTGATTTTTCAAATGCTATTAGACACAAGATCTACTAAAAGTTTAGAAGTTGTTATATTAATTGAGTTGTCTTAGCATATTGTAATTAAAATATATTGCTTGAAAAGTTCCCAAAAACCCAGCTCGTTTTAAGTAAATTTAGGATAATTTTGGTTTATATAAAATTTAGGATAATTTTGGTTCATATAAAATATTAAAGATTTGACTAAAATTTTGGAAAGATCAGAAAGGAAAGTGCATAAGTATAGGTATATTTCTGTTCTGTCCCAGAGCTTTAACCGGCTATGTAACTTACACTGATTACAAGTTTTTATGCCATAAACAATTATTACTTAATTAAGGGTTTAAAAGAAAAATAAACAAAAATGAAATACTCTAAACAATGCATCTTTAAGTATATATGTCAAAATTGTTTATAGGACTAAATGTAGGATATCTGTAAATATATTTATCATTATAAAATATATACTTTATACGCCTTCTAGTTTGGAATATCCTCTAGCAGAGTTAATTTTGACCTTTATATAGAGTTAAAATCGTTTTAAGAAAAAAATCTTCGTATGTACCAGAACTTTCTTTAAATAAACTTAATTTAAGACCCCTGTTACATGTTTATAAGTTAATTAGTTGGAAATCTTACTTGTTGTAGTTAGATTAATTTTATTATCTGTGCTTACACCAAAATTTCGGGTATTCATAAAAGTACAAATTGCATCTGCGCAAGCGTACGTTTACGTTATTGGTAGTACCGTACTTATTAAATTATTTAAAAATATTTACTCCTTAGTTTATTTCTTAAAAGTCTTTAAATTCCAGTTTTCAGCTTTATTTATATTGGATAAATAGCTCTTAAAAATAGCACGGTTTTAATTTTTAGTTTCTGTTATAGCACGTTCTTAATATAAAAAACTAATAATAATTACAGAAAAATAAGTTTATTCTTAAATGTATTAGCTATAAGAAGACAACCTGAATAACGCAAAGCTTTGGTGGAAAATCGTGTGTTCTTTAAGGAGCCGTCCAAAGTCTTGGATATGTCAAGTGCAAAGATCTAAGATTCGCCAAGGAACTCAACAGACTTATTTCATATCTATGACACAATAGCCAGAAGATCTACCGTAGATATTTTTTGATGGAATTGATACTGTCTATCATGGATAGATTTAAGTTTTTTGACATATTTTTAAATTTGGCATTTTTCCATTTTCTTTTTTTTTCCACTTTACTAAATAATAACTATTTTACATCATAGTACATTTGTATAAAATTATTCGTTTTACTTAAACGTGGTCTTAAGTAGATAATTCCTACGCATTTTTGGTGTAAATTAAATTACTGGTATAGCAAATGTTTATTTATTATTGTCGTCACCATGGCGTTAATGATAGAAAGTGTAAGTACTAATATATAAAAAAATTAGGTAATTGAAACATTAAGCTATTTTTATGATTGCGTTTTACTTCATCGTTAACAAAGTGCAACATTAGTTAGTTTTAATTAAATAATGTTGCAATTAGTAATTTTTATAAATAGTAAGAGTAATGCAGAACTTTAAATGATAGTGAATTATTCCAACTGTTGATATTTTATAAAGAAATTAACAATATAATGCATTAAGAAAAACATAGGACTAATAATGTTACCTTTTCTTTCTGCTAGCTTTGCAAGGTCAAAAAAACAAAACGCAAATGCTCAATTAATGAGCAGTAAGCTATTTTCGAACACAGTTCGCATGACACTATTCTAACAGCATCCCTCTTTTTAAAGCGATATTAACTAATGCTTAGATTCCTATTATACACAAAACTCCTAATAATGATCTTATACCAATACTGAAGCACAGATGATTTGAGTAATGCCATTGTATAATTTTGGGATATACAGGGTGATTGGTAAGTAGAGGCGAAAAATGAAGACCCGCATTATTTTTTTAATTCTGAATCGAAAACCAAGAATACTTTTTTTGCAAATTTTCCTTTGTTTCCAAGATATTTAACTATAAAGTTTTCAAAAAAAAAATTAAATCACATTGTGAGTTTAGCTAATCTTAGTTGGTGCTTTCAAACTATTACGTCATATGAAATCAAATTTGACCGGTTTCAAAAATTAGACACTTTGGTGCACATGCTTAATAATTATTATGTTATACCCATACACATAAACAATATTACCGCATTCTTCGTCAGTGAACTCCATTTTCTTGTGAGTTTCAATAAAAGATTGACAAGTGTCTAACTTTTGACAAAGGTTAAACTTAATTTTATATGACGTAATAGTTTGAAAGTGCCAACTAAGATTAGCGACGTCCACAATGGGATTAAACATTTTTTTGGCAAAACTTTATAGTGAAATATCTTGA
This sequence comes from Listronotus oregonensis, assembly GCA_019359885.1. Taxonomy (NCBI): domain Eukaryota; kingdom Metazoa; phylum Arthropoda; class Insecta; order Coleoptera; family Curculionidae; genus Listronotus; species Listronotus oregonensis. The sequence goes on along the minus strand of JAHBCN010003103.1, from coordinate 113,763 downwards.
AAACAAAGGAAAATTAGCAAAAAAAATATTCTTGGTTTCTGATTTATAGTTAAAAAATTAATTCGGGCCTTCATTTTTCGCCTCTACTTTACAATTACCCTGTATACAATGATATTTTCACAATTAGGGTATTACCTCCAGAATAGTGCTACAAAACTGTTAAATAGTTGGCATAATGTGTAGTTTTCCTAGGTATGAATAAGCAACTAGATCATTTTTATGAAGCCAGATAAGGTTTAGATCCCAACCTAAGCCTTAAGGTGCATATAGCCAAACCAATACAATGGTCCCTTTTAAGAACGTTACTTTAAAAGTGATTCAAACCACTTTAACATCCTGTCCCTAAAACCAGACACAAACAGTTTTTGCAGCAGTATTTTATGATTGACACAGTCACACGCTATTGATATGCCACATAAAATATTCACAACTCTGACACTGTTGTTCAGTTTTAGATAGATTTACGCAAAAACTAAATAAAACCTGTTTTAAGTTAGTACGACAAAAGAAAAATGGTCAATTATTAATTTTTTCATGTTATGCATTTAATATTTAATTTAAACTGTGTATTGTTTAACTTTTTTTCTCTGTATGATATCTGTCCTTGGCCAACATAATCAGGTTTCTATACAAAATTCCATAGTTTTTAAAATATTTTTTTTTCGATGTATTTTCAAATGTTATGCAGGTAGACACCTGCACACCTTCAGACTCTTTATAATTTAAGGTATTTTTATTAATTATTTTAATTTTCTAAATAGGAAATGCACCATTAACAGTTTTATTAAAAGCTCCAAAAAAGACCATCTGATTTAAATGCCTTTTAGTTAACATTGGACAAAAGTTGCTAAAATTTGTTTAACCGTAAGATAGACCAAAGAAAGAGAAAACAAAAATGATCCATAAAAGTGGAAGAGTACTAAGAAATTTCCGTGGATAATTAACATTCACACAGAACCACTGTGCCTGTATGCATAGTATAACCGTTCCTAACCTCAGTTATTGTCACATCTGCTAGTCCACAAACTGCAGTTCGTTTTTTTGTGAGTAAGCATTTTTAAAGCCCATAAATTACGAAATACATAGTTTACCAAATCTGATCCTTTGTCTTTCGATTTTTAGCGCAACATTTATTTCGCAATTAAAGGTTAAAATATAGTTTTTTTGGACTAGGCATTTCTGGAAAATACACTTAATTAATAACATAAATCAAATAATATTTAATTTGCTTTGCTTTACCCGAGAAAAAATGCGCCTAATAACACAATAGTTATTATGGTAAAGATAAAATAAGGTAAGTTTAACGGCAAAAAAGTTATACGAAAAGAAAACTTCTTACCAGTACTTTCTTCCGCTCTCCATCTTACCAGTCTTCGAAATATAGGTCGTACAGATACTGAAGGCTAATTTTTTATTTAATATGATTTGAACTAGATCGAATAATGCATCTTTTGTTTTTTATGTTACTTCCCTTTAAATAATTAGATTTTGCTTGGATATATTATTGCTACACAAGTTACTATTGTGAAAATATCTCTAAAAGAGCACGTTATAAAAATTAAATATATTGTTTTTATTTTCGATTAATAAGCCTATACCCAAATAATTAATATCATGAGAAGTAAGCAGTAACCACTTGTCGGTGTAGTACTTTTAGTTATTTTCTTATAAATACTCTTATAACTTAGTGTTCTCAATAGTTAGTTTTCCTGCAACAAGTAAAAGGTATGAAGCTATTCGAATAGAAATAAAGCTATATAGAAATTTTTTGTAATGTATGTTTTTTCATTTGTTTCAGTAATGTTTAAGTATTCTGCAGCCCAAGGACATAGACAGCAGTATATCACGTCTACTAAATGATCTTCTAGTAACAAATTTAAGATAAGCACAGTACAGTTCTGTGCTTAAAAAATTTATAGGTGTAAAAAACGGCACAATCATTGGCGTAGATATTGCCCCTTCCCTTTGCCCAATGGGGGCCGAGACCTCCCCCGAGCAGCAGTATTCGTTGCGATGGAACGACTTCCACTCTTCAATCCTCTCGTCCTTTCGACATCTACGAGACGAGGTAAGTTTTTCTTTTTGTGTTATTCTGAAAAATATATATGACATATATTTTATATATATATATATAAAATAAAATATATATATATATATAAAATATATATATATATATATATATATATATATATTTTATATATATATATATATATATTTTTCAAAAAAATTTTTTAAACCATTTAATTTTTAATTAAAAAATTTAATAGGTTTGAAAAAATTTGGGGTTAGAGGTTTTTTATAAAAATTTAAACAACAAAAATTTTTTTTACGTTTCCCCCACCTACATGGAGGGCTTTTCAAAAGATTTTTTTATTGTATTTTCATGATTTAAAATATCATCACAAAAAAAAAAATACATCATCAAACATACAACTTAAAATAATAATATAATATATAGGACAATTTTAAATTTGTACAATTTATCGTCTAAATTATTTCATTATTTTCTAATAACAATTAAATACTAACAATTACATGATAAGACAAAAATTTTAAAAACAAAACCTTTATTTTTTTTGTTTTTCACTTTTTTTTTAAAATTTAAAAAAGTAGTCCCCTTTAAAAACATATTTTTAAATCATTTTTTTGGGAATTTAAATTTTTTACATTCGAAGGATAATTAATTTTAATTTTTTTTTTTTTAAAAAAATATTTAAAAAAATTTAAAAATGCAATTTTAAAAGATGCTTACTGAAAGTCAGTTTTAATTTTCTTTTGAAAGGGCCCAAGTTTTTTTTAATTTATTAACAAAGATTTTTTAAAAATTGACTTCCTTTAACTCAAATTAAATTAAAATTATTTTGGCTTGGTTTGTCAATGTCTTTTTTGTTTCCCAAATTTTATTTTTTTGATATGAATCATTTCCTTTAAAAGAAAGTTTATGGTAGTTTTGTCAAAAACCCAAATTTTGTTTCTGTAAAATTTAAAAAGGTATTTTGGTTTCGTGTTATTGTTTGTTAAAATGGGTAGAAGCGGATTTGGTATTTGTGACCATTTAAACGATTGTTAAGATTTTTGGGTTTCATACCTATATATTGGTTTGGACAATTTGAACACGGAATTATAAACAACATTTGATTTTTTTTTGTGAATTTTTGACTTTTAATTTTGTAAACAACGTTTACTAAGTTTTGCCTTTGTGACATACCGTTATTTTATTTTTTTTGAATATTTTTAAATTTTTTTCTGATAAATTATTTTATATACTTCAATATTTTTTTTATCTTCCACTTTTTTCTTTTTTTTGTTAGAGTTCCTTTGTTGAAAATTTTTATCCTTTGTTTTATTAGTTTGTTAATGAGTTTTGGGAAAATTGGTTATTTTGTAGAACAGCCCTGACCTTATTTAGGCTTTCACTCTGTATTCGGGGAGATTTAACTGAATTGCCCTATCTCAATCCAAAATTGACTACTATTTTTTTGATTTGACGGGGTTTTGAATTAAAATTTTAAATTATCTTCAGACCATTTTGGGTTTTTGTTTACCAATTTTTTTTAAATTTTGGTTATCTTGATTTCTTATAATTGTATATCTAAAAAATTTTAATTTTCCATTTTTTCGCTTCTCAAAGGGGAATTGCAGTTTTGGGTGATATAAGTTAAATTTTTTTTTCAATGTATTTTTTCTTCTGGAACAGCCTAATAAAATCTTTAATATTTTTTAAAATAAAATTGGAACATTCAAATTTTTTTATTGACCCTCTTCTCAAAAATTCCATGACCAACTTTGCAATTGTCGATGAAATTGGGCACCATTACATCCTCGTTGCTTATAAAGAATCATTATACTGAAAGTATTACGGGTAAAATGGCTTTCTGCCTAATAAAATCGTTCTGTGAAAGAAAAATTTAAATTTTCAAAAGGATGCCCCTTTTCCTTAGGATTGTAAAGATTTGTTGGAATATTTGTATGATACTACATCTAGAGATTTAAATTTTATAGCTTTTGGGGTTTTTGCTGTTTTATCTAAAAAATTCTTAAGGGTAAAGAATCTTTTATGTAGTATTCTTTTTTGTTTGGTAATTTAGAAATACACTCGGATAGATATTTAGACAAGTTATAAAATGGTGATTGAATAGAAAAAGACGATAGGTCTTAGAGGAATTTTTTGTTTATTTAAATTTTGGTAAATATATTTTAGGTGGAATAGCATTGTGTATAGACAAACGTTTAGATTCTTGCTCGTTTATTGATTTTTTGTTTAACATTAACAAAATTATTAACAAATTACTTCCTTAAAAACTTGATGCCTAATGACATACTTACTCTTTTCTTGATTTTTGAAAACTAAATTTGAAAAAAATATTTGCCTATATTAAAAAATAATAACAAAAATAAAATTCTTAAATTACTGTCAAAATCAGAAACTAACATAGCCAATGATTCCACGGGCCCATTGGTTGGAGAACATATCAGATACTCCAATACCGGATGAAATTGCCGAAATACTCGCGTTAGTTTAAATTTTCTTTTTCAATTGAACACGAAAAGACCTACCTACATCTGAATACATTGCTTGCGTAGAATCGGCTATTTTAAAACCCCCTTTGGATGTTAAAGAATCAATTAGAGCTGAAGTTGTCAATGTTATCACAAATCATAAAATTAAAATAAGCATAAAAACCCCTTAATGTAACAAAACTCAAAAAAAAAATTTAAAAACAAGTTTTTGAAAACAAAAATTTTTTTAAAAAAATAATCCTCAAATAACAGTTTTAAAAAACCCGATAAAAGTAATAAAACGGTAATAATGAACACAAGCGATTACAACAGCAAAATGAATGACTTACTAAGTGACACTAACACCTATAAAAAAAAAAAGTGACCCAACGGACGCATACCAAAAAAAAAAACAATGCACTGATAAAAGAATGTTAAACAAAAATCAATAAACAGGGAAGAATCTAAACGTTTCTATACAATGCTATTCCACCTAAAATATATGGGCTACCTAAATTACATAAACAAAACATTCCTCTAAGACCTATCGTCTCTTCTATTCAATCACCATTTTATAACTTGTCTAAAATATCTATCCGAGTGTATTTCTCAAAATTCCAAACAAAACGAATACTACATAAAAGATTCTTTACCCTTAAAAATTTCTAGATAAAACAGCAATCCCATAGCTATAAATTAATATCTCTAGATGTAGTATCGTTGTATTAAATATTCCAAAAATCTTGTATCACATATCCTAAAGGAAAAAAATGGGACATCCTTAGAAATTACACTTCTCTTTCACAGAACGATTTTATTGAGGCAGTAAAGCTTACTCTTCCAGTAATTACTTTCAGTATAATGATTTTTTTTATAACAACTTGACGGATGTGCAATGGGTGCCCCAATTTCATCGACAATTGCACAGTTAGTCATGGAATTTTTGGAAGAAAGGTCATAAAAATTTTGAATATTCCAATTATATTTTTAAAAGATATGTCGATGATTGTATTATGGCTGTTCCAAGATAAAACTACCGATGTTTTTGACAAATTTAACTCATATCACCCAAACTGCAATTCACCCTTGAGTCGAACAAAATGGAAAAATAAATTTCTTAGATATGACAATTATAAGAAATCAAGATAACCACAAATTAAAAACAATTTGGTACCAAAAACATGGTCTGGAAGATCCCCAAATTTATAATTAAAAACCACCCGTCAAATCAAAACATAGTGTCATTATAGGATTAGCAGATAGGGCAATTAAAATTAACATCTCCTGAATACAGAGGAATAGCACTAAATAAGGTAAAGAGCTGTTCTACAAAATAACAATTTTCCCAAAAACTCATTAACAAACTAATAAAACAAAGGATACACAAATTTTACAACAAAGGAACCTCTAACAATAAACAAGAAAACGTGGAAGATAAAAAATATATTGCTATGCCATATACAAATAATTTATCAGAAAAAAATTAAACATATTCTAAATAAACATAAAATAACTATGTCACAAAGGACAGAACTTAGTAAATCAGTTGTTTACAAAAATTAAAAAGTCAAACACCTCACAAAAAAAAGTCAAATGTTGTTTATACAATTCCGTGTTCAAATTGTCCAAACCAATATATAGGTATGACAACCCAACATCTTAACAATCGTTTAAATGGTCACAAATACCAAAAATCCGCTTCTACCGCATTACACAAACACGAACACGAAACCAAACATACCTTTAACTTTACAGAAACTAAAATACTGGATTTTGACAAAAACTACCATAAACTTACTATAAAGGAAATGATTCATATCAAAAAAAATAACAATTGCGTAAACAACAAAAAAGACATTGACAACCTAAGCCAAATATATTATAATTTAATTAAATAGTTAAAGGAAGTCACCTTATGGAAAAAAAACCTCTTAGTTAATAAATTTAAAAAAAAATAAAACTTGTCCCTACAAATTGAAAATTATCTGGACTACATAGCATAACATCTTTAAATTGTTTCGTATTTATACATTTTCTTAAATATTTTTACTATAAAAACACAAATTAAAATACTCATCCTTCCGGCTACCGACAGTGTGCATCTACCTGTTATAAATGATGCCAACAATATGTTTCTTCAGGGTACGTACTTTTTAATTTAATAAAAAAGTGAACAACAATAAAATAAAGTGTTTTTAGGTTTTAAAATGTATGTCTTATCATGTAATTGTTAGTATTTAATTGTTATTACTAGTAAATATATTGAATAATTTAGACTGCATAAATTGTACAAATGTAAATTGTCCTATATATCTATATTATTATTTTAAGTTGTATGCTGACTGATGTATTTTTGTAGATGATATTTTTAAAATCATGAAAATACAATAAAAAATCTTTTGAAAAAGCCCTCCATGTAGGTGCGAAACGTAAAGAAATATTTGTTGTTTGAATTATACAGAAAACCTCATACCCAAAAACAATCAAGCTTAATTATATATATATATATATATATATATATATATATATATATATATATATATATATATATATATATATATATATATATATATATATATATTTTTACAATAAAATTGTCATACTTAATTTTTTAAAAATCTACGAGTTTTCCAAAGGTGTTTTGTAAATGACAGGTATCTCAAAAAAAATTTTTTTAGATGTATTATTTTAAAATATTTTATGAGTTTCGTCATCCGAATTTTGTTATTTGAGAAACAGAGCATTTTTGCCTACTTTTTAAAATTAAAATTGTAGATTTATTTTATGTATAATACCACAGCCCTACTTCACTACAAGCCGTGAACAAGGAAATCTGGCAACTATGCCTTCAGATTTAGCGACACACGTTTAGTCATATGATTTACGTTGAATGACCTGTTTCTCTGTTGTGTTATTGTGAATAAATCAACTATTTTGAAAGAAAATATTGTTAAGATAAAGACTAAACCTGTAAAAGGTCTTACTGTTGAAATTTGTGAGTGACCGGACAGTTTTTTCCGCAGACATTGCGTAAAAACAAGAATATCTGCGGGTAAAAAGTGCCGGTGTTATAAAGTTCTTAAAGTAAATGGCGGCAAATGAACTTGACATTTTGTGGTGGTGCTTTTTAAAAAATAATTAAAATTGAAAGTGTATTTTAATGATTCGTGTTTGCTTTAATTTTGAAGGTATTTTTTAGTTATTTTTTAAAAAACAGTAACAAATATTAGCATTGGAAATTACCGTAAGTACGTAGGTATACATTTTGGAATTTTGTCGTTCGTTTTGATTTTTGTTATGCGTTGCATAGGTACTTGGTGCCTGCTTATTAGGTACTATTTAGTTACTGTTATTATTATTATTTTCCTGGTAATCTCGGTATTTTCTCAATTTAATTAATTTACCATGCCAAGTCCTTGTTGTGTGCCTGGCTGCCTGGGTGCAAATCCAATTATAAAACTTCTCTTGATGCAGGAGAACTAGCTGTATCTGTTTTCACCTTTCCAAAGGACGAAAATCTTAAGCCCATTGGCTTAGGAATATTCCTAGACAGTCATGGTCACCCTCAAAATATTCTGTGGTTTGCGCTAAGCATTTTGTAGAAAGTGACATTATTAGAGAGGATGATTATCGCTTGCCAGATGGGTCAATGCAAAATTACCTACTGCAAAACTAGACTAAAGTTAAATGCAGTGCCTAGTATTTTTCCAAATTTACCACATTACTTCTCAAAAACAGTCCCTGTTTCCCGAAAAGATCCTGCTGAAAGCTTGCATAAACTTGAAAACATAATGGTCGCCTTACAAACGACACCTATTCTGCACTTTGCCATAGTACCTCTGTTTTACTAGAAATAATTGCCTATTCATTTTCAAAATTTGATTTGTCGTATATTTTACCAGGTAAATTTACTACTGAAAATTAGAGAAAAGATTTAGTAAAAATACAGACTTCTCGGAGGTTGTAATTACAATGTTAGCTTTGATGATATTTTAAATGCTGAGAAAAAATTAGACTCAAACATATATTTAGAAGCGCTGCTGATGGTAATTTCTCTTTAGCTGAGATTAAAAACAGGGAGACAGCTGTATCAGGAAAATGTCTTGATTGACAACTACTCAAAATAATTACACTGAAAAATTTTTGTTTTTACCTGAAACTGAATACCTAAATGAATATGAAATTGACAAATCGGTACAAATTTATATAGCCTGTTATGCTGCCCACAAAATTGTAAAAAAATATAATAATTGTAACATCTGTGTTTCTTTTCTTGTTGAAAGTAAGGAAACCTAATTGACGACGAATAATTTGATTGTCTACAACGTGGCGGTTTTTAAAGGTTCCTACAGAAATTGTTAAAGACGTTCTGTTCCATATGTGCGCGATTTTTGAGAAAATTATTAATGACCTGATACTGAGGTGACTTCCTAAAAATGGAAAATCAAAAAGCTTATCCTGTGTGATGTAACTAATTTAAGCACTAGACAACATGAAGGCTTTAATGATTTATGCTCGCAATGTATTTGTGGTAACGAGAACAAAAATATGTTCATTATGATGTGCTCTATATTTTCAAACATTCTTTTAAATAATTATGTTAAAAAGAAATAACAAAAATGCCACAGAAAAATCGGAAAAGGCTGAGTCAAAAAACAAAAGAAACTAGACACATTTAATAAATAAATAAACAAAACTAAAACTAAGTACAATTACTAACTAAATGTTAAATTACATTTCCTTTTACAACAGCATCATGTTCTTATGCCTTGACCTATGCACATAAATTAATTTGTTTTAGAGTTTAAATATTATATAAATATATTATTTTTCAATTATTATACTGATTTAATTATTTTAATGGAAATATCAATACTATTTACGCGATCTTTGAATTGAGCCTTAAATGAATTTAAAAATACGCGCCTCGATACCCGGATTACGCTCCATCGCGCTCGAGGAAACCGATCTGAATCTCTTGCCGGTTGCGGCGTTGCCAAGTGGTTGTTCACGGCTTGTAGTGAAGTAGGGCTGTGATATACTCTCGAGCCCAAATCGTCTTTCAGATATGAGCAGTTCGTAATTTTTTATTTAAGTTAGATGTGGTTGGTTTCTTAAAAAAATATATTTTTAATTCTAATTCTTAAGGACTTGATATATATATATATATATATATATATATATATATATATATATATATATATATATATATATATATATATATATATATATATATATATATATATATATATATATATATATATATATACAGTAAAGCGCAGAGTACTGCGAACATAGGACGATCCTAGACGATTTTGGATGTACCTAAACGCCGCACGCATTGCTTATCGATCAATAATTTTCCAGCCAACAATCCAATACGTTTATTTCTGAAATAGTTCTTTAGTATCGAACGCTCGACAGCAATAGTTGTACTGTGTCGATTATTTGCGACCAAAAAGTTTTTTTAAATAGTTATTAATAATGGATGTTTACGAACTGGAAGACAAAATTTAAATTATTGAATGGAATCACCGTGGAAATCCTGTTAGGGGAATCAGGGAATTATTTAATAATTTATTTCTTAACCAGGCCGACTCACGATTTCCACTATTTACCGAGTCATTAAAAACTTTCTGACATTTGTTGTTTAACTCCAAGAAAATATAAACATGATAGTGCCTCAAAAAAAACAATAAAGGGAAATGACACAAATTATGGTAGTGGCAAGTGTTATTAAAATCCTACAGTTTCCATTAATACAATTGCAGGACAGGTTTTGAAGCAGAAGATCAGTGGAAAGAGTGCTGAAAAAATTGATACCGATCCTACAAAGTAAGAAAAACCAATGAAATTTTCCCTGATGATCATTTTAGACGAAGGCAATTTTTTGAAACTGTAATGGAAATGAAAAATAACAATGAAAATTTTATAAGAAACATTGTTTTTACTGATGAATCCCACATTTTCACTTCATGGTCTCACCCAACGATTTTTTTCTCTGAGGTCCCTAAAATCATAAATTTATGTTTTCCAGGAGAATAGGGCTAATAATCTACAAAATTGCAATTACAAATTGGGAATTGGGAATTTGGGGTTATTACCCTTTAAAATTAAGCAAATGTCGAAAAGGGGTTTTTTTTTGGCAATCTTGGTTTTTGTTTGGCTCAAGAAGGTGGTTTATTTGATCATCTTTGATAACTTGAAAAGAGTTTTTCTTTTTTTATTCTATGAATGCACATTAAATTATTTTCTTAAAAATATCTTCAACGTTCCATTATTTATTTGAGAAAATTATTTTATTTTATTAGGAAAAAACTGTTTGGTTTTTAACAAATTTTAAATTTAGATGATAAGAAATCAGATGAAGTCGGTTGAAGCAACTCCTGCTACTTGTCTAAAACCTCACCCTCTTACTGAAAATAAAAACGTAGTAAACAACTAAACTGGACAGATAATTCTTCCGAATTTATCACCGCACCCCCCACCAGTCCTAACCAAAAATGCGCCACGTGAGAAAACGAGACGGAAGTTGAGATGCAAGCCACAAAATTATTATTGGTATTTTAGAGTTGGGTACATCCAAAATTGTCCAGGACCCTTCTATGTTCGCAGTACGGTCGTTTACTGTATATATATATATATATATATATATATATATATATATATATATATATATATATATATATATATATATATATAATATATATATATATATATATATATATATATATATATATATATATATATATATATATATATATATATATATATATAATATAATATATATATATATATATATATATATATATATATATATATATATATATATATATATATATATATATATATATATATATATATATATATTATATATATATATAATATATATATATATATATATATATATATATATATATATATATATATATATATATATATATATATATATATATATACAGGGTGTTAAACTTTTAATTTTGCTTTCGTTTTTTTAATAATTCTTTAACCAAATGACCTACAAATTTGGGGATCTGTGGGTTTTTTGAGGCGAAATTTAAATTTGTCCACGCTTTTGATTTTGCTACTAAGGGCTTGAAGCTATCTACCTCACTTGTTTTAAATGTCAATAATTTTTTATACTTAGAATATTGACCTGTTTATTAAAAAATAGTGTGCTATAAAATCCATCTGCATCAAAAATGTATACTTTATTTAAGTCTCCTGGGCATGTTCTCGAGATAAATGCACTTTGAAGTATCTTAATTTTTTGGAAAATAAATTTTTCCAATTGTTTTTAAACTTTGCATAGTAGTTCTAACACGCTGATCAAAGGTCTTCAGGGCCTTCAACCGAAAACGCCTCCAAAATCACCTCAAAGTCCCCAAATCCCCTGATCTGCTTAGTTTTACATAAAAAAGGTACTTATAAGTTAACTTGATATAATTAACGGTTTTTGAAATAATTTAATTTTTAACTTGCTTGGTACAAAAAGAGTAAGATTTAAAATTAAAAGCAATTTTACACAGACTGTTTAAAGTGTCCACCCTTTGCCCAAATATGTGGATTTAAATTTTGTTTTATTAAAACTTTGCATGTTTTGTCAAAATTAGAGTTGTCAATAATTTAAAATATCCCATTTTTCGTACCACGAAAGTTTAAAACTAAAATATCTCGAAAATCGTTAAGTTTTTTAAGTTAATTTAAAAACATCTTTGAATTCCTAAAAACATGTTGTCCCTTTAGTACAAGAGATAACAATTGGTTAATTTCTTAATTGTGAGTAGTATTGTGTTTTGCATTTATTTTCTTACTATTATATGTGCAAAATTACCTGAGATATTAGGAAATACTTAAAATTTTTATTAACATTATAAATCTTTGCGCTGTTTTACTATCTCACAGTGTCGTATGTAATATCTAAAATTTTTATAAAATGGCCAAATCTTGCAAGTACTGCATTTATCGGGTTGCGCAGATTTTTGCACTTAAATAATTAAAAAAAAGTAATAATTTGTCTAACTAACTAAAGTTTTATGCTTAGCGTTTGACAGTTGTGATTACAAGGAGACAGTATTTTCGACCTCTTTTTTGGTACAGGACTACTTGTCAAACATAAAAGATAAAAGCTACTTCTTAAAAGGCCAATGTGATAGGTATGGAAGTAATGACTTGTGATCAATATATAATGCAGCCGATTTTGCTTGTCATTGTTGCTTATGATTGACTTCGGTCACCCATTTGTGGGCGACAGTTTCCACCTCCTAAACAATTACGTCATTTAGAAGTCTGGTTAAGTGTTTTTAGCTTTTAATGTGTTAATTAATATTAACTGGGATCAAAAATTCTTGGATAATGTTTAAACCTATTTGTACTATTTTAAATAATTTTTATATACTGTAATTTTATTGTTTTTTAAATAAGAAAATTTACAAATAATTTAATTATTTCTAAGATTATGTTTAAATGTATCACAATATATTTGGCGTGGGGAACGGAGGGTTAAAGGCACGCTATTAACGTTGTCAGGAGATTCTTTCTCGTGATCAAATTCTTAGAAGAAAGCTTTCTTTTCTTGCCCACTAACAAGCGGTGGAGGATATGTTGCTCCTCTATAGATATATTCGTGGCTTCTGCATTAAGAAATAGATAATATAGCAGCAGCATAATTAGCAGCTTATAATAATAACACAAATGCATTGCTTTACAATTTATCTGAATAGTGCCAGAACTCCTCATTTTGTTCGTTCCTTTATCCCTAGAGGAATGCTATACTGAGAATTCTGCTTCATGTAGAGATTTTTCATTCTCTTACAAACTCCTAAACCTTGAAACCTCTGGTCATAAACTGCCACTTTCTTGATCAAAGACATCCACAATATGTTGGGGTTTTAACCTTAGGGAACTGTGGCTTTTGCTTTAAGAAATTATATAATATAAATTTTTCCTTAGCAGCCTATAATAATAACACAAATGCGACATTTATGCGTCGCTTTACAATTTATCTGAAAACTGCCCGAACTCCTTATTTTGTTCGTTCCTTCATCCATGGAGGGGTGCTATATTGAGAAGTCTGCTGCATGTAGAGATTTTTCCTTTTCTTACATACTTCTAAATCTTTAATCCTCTGGTCATGAACTGCCCCTTTCTTGATCAAAGATATCCACAGTATGTTGGGCTTTTAACCTTAGGGAACTGTGCCAAGAAAAAAATCTTTATCGTATTTTTTGATACTCTTTTAATATTACTGTACCTAATGGGGTACAAAAAAGTTTTTTTAATTGCTGTAAGGAAAATATTTGTTTTTTTTTTGTTATTAAAAGTAGTTTAACTTTCGTTTTTGAGTTGTTAAATATGCCAGGTATTCTAGAAATTCGTGAAAAAATTAACTTTGTCTGACATACACGCGGGGAAAACCGGACAGGATGGGGTAAAATCTTTAAGACCAATAAGTCTGATGTCGTTCGTGTTGGAAAAGTTGCTGGACAGGCACATAAGGGAGAACGCACTTACGAACAGACCTCTACACAAGGACATACATGCATACACAGCAGGTACGGCCACAGAAACAGCATACACAAGCATATACAAGGAGATACTAATGTGTGCCTTCCTAGATATATAAGGAGCGTTTGACAACACGTCCTTTATATCTATCTAAAACGCGTCAAGGCGCAGAGGAAATGACGCAACAAGCTGCAGGTAGATAGACTGCATGTCTAAGAGCAGATCAGTATATACTTTAATTCTTGAAGAACCTCTTGTAGCTCGAGTTGAGCGAGGATGTCCACAAGAGTGATTTCTGTTTCCACTGCTATGAAACCTTGTCATGGACGACCTACTAAATGTCCCTTAACTGAAAGGGCATCAAACTTTGGGATTATACAGACGATGTCGTCATTATGGACAATTTAACAACACTGTTAGGGATAAAATGCAACAGGCCCTAAACGCAGTCACCAGATGGACGAGAAAGGAGGGACTAAATATAATCCCTTCCACATCAGCCCTACTTGTCAGTTGAGTGGTATACGGATGGTTCCAAAACCGAGTAGGGAACCGGAGCGGGCGTAAAATAAGGAATTTACAATTTTCCATTTGCTTTACTGCACTGTGCAAAAGAAAATAAAAGGAGGGATTATAAAACAAGCGGATCTGCATAATAATAGACAGCCAGGCGTCACTAGGACCACTAGTAAACCCCAACTGGAAGTCCTGGGGAATAGAAGGCAACAAAAAAGCGGATGAGCTAGCGAGACATGGATCATCTACACCATATTTTGGACCAGAACCTGCCCTTGGAGTGACCAAAACCACAGCACGAGTGCAAACCAGGGAATGGATCCGAAACAAACACGAGGAATTCTGGGAAAACCTTAGTAGAATAAGACATGAAAAAAGCTTTATAAGGGGCATATCTAAAAGAGCGAAGGAAGAACTATTTAGAAAAAGTAGGAAAAGACTTAGCATAACAGTAGGGTTGCTAACAGGGCACGATAACCTAAGAGGATACCTACACAAGATAGGCTCATACAATGGGGACCCAAGTTGCAGTATGTGCGACGAGGGAAAAGAAACAGCCTACCATATACTGTGCGAATGTAAAGCGTTGAATCACAAAGACAGGCATTATTTGGGCAACCAAAAATGAGCCCACAGGAATATATTAACCAACCAGTCTCCGGGTTATACAGACATGTAAAAGACAAGACTAATGGTAAGATTGATATAAAAGATAATGGGAGATTAGGCACAAAAAGCCCAAGAGGCAGTGCTGCCTCCGGTAGTGAATCAAGACGGCTTCAGGAAAGAAGAAGAAGAAGAAGACATACACACGGATGGATGAATAGATCAACGGATTGATAGACCGATGTAATAAAGTTATAAGGGTTCTTTAACACTCTCAAGTAGAAATTATTACTATAAAGAAAACATAAATGCACTTGCTTAAAAGAACAGTTACCTGGTAGGTAGGTAACTGTTTCTCTGCAACAAAGATGACTAAGTCAGAATTATACATTTCTTAAGAAGAAATTAAGACAAATACCAAATGAGTCATGTTAAAAGTATATTGCTCTTTGCAGAATACCTTTTATCCAATTATCTGAATATCCATGTATGTATTAAGTATATTTTCTGATACATCACTGATTATTTTGACAAGTAGTGACTTCATAAAATTAATAATAGTAATGAATTGAATTGAATTACATGTCACATTGTGGATGGTTTAATACGATTGTTATGTTTTTGGTTTATTTATGTATATGCTCGGTGATTATATATTTTTTAACAGGTAGCAAGAATCTTTATTTTTATTTATACTCTATGGACTTTTATTTACTAGTGTCCATTCTTGTCAATTGATTTAGATTAATTAATTGTGCATAAACCCGTAGAATCTTAATAAAAGGAATAAGTAATTTAAGTCATTTAAGTTTTTCTACATACAAATCGCAACACGAAAATAAATTAAGTTAATGTTGGCTTTACAAGTTTTTTTTTTAATCCAAATGTTACTAATAGATAATTATATACAGGTTGGCCCGATAATTTTAGTCTATTAACTGCATCTAATAACTTATAAGTTTTATGAAAAACAAATTTTAATTTTGTAAATAATAATCAAAGCTATAAGAAAAATATAAAGTCGTTTTTTAATCACGTGGAAGTAGATGCCTTTATAGCGTTGTAATGCTCCTTAAATTTTAAAATCGTTTATGTGTAAGTTATGCAATATATTTGTAACTTACACGGTTACCAGATTTATATTATTTGCAGTAATTAGGACAAAATCTATATAAAAATCTTAATCATAATAATCTTTTTTCACAAAAAGATATTTCTTAAAAACTACTTCTCCAAAACTTAAAGCTATAAAAAAAGGTATAACATTTATGTTAATTTTATTTATGGATATAAAACCAGTTAGAATTAAATTAAAAAACTTGAAGTCACCCATGTTTTTGCATTACTCCTTTTAACGAATCTTTCCCCCGAGCAAGTGTCCCCCAAAAACTCCCTTATTCAAGAAACATTTTTTTCATCTCATACCTATATAGTTACAGCATTTTCTGTAAAATTAACTGAAAAATTGTTTATTTATATAGATCGAGAAACATAAAGACCATAAAGCATTTTTCTATCTTTGTCTTCTTGCCTTCTTAACCAAGCAGGGCTTCCTGCACAGAAAAATCCGTCACTTAAAAACGGACAGATTAATTGTATTACCTGTTTTAAGCTTAAAACTAGCTTTCCTGTTCTTTTCTATTCTCCTTTCTTAAGTTTGATGCAATACAACATAAAACGTAATTTTCTTAAAAACAGAGATATAACTAACATTGACTGTTTATTGTAAGTCATAAAAATTTTGATACTATGTGAAAACAATAAAAAACGTAATTCAACCTAAACTTTTAGCATGTGCATAAATTTTAAATATACATTATCGATACTTAAAATTGCACTTGTATTAAGCCAAGTAAGTGTCCATATAACTGTCTGTCTCTACGGATAATGAAATAAAAGCTAAATGTAAAAACTAGCAATTGTTTTATTCTATAATTATTTAGCCCTCATATTTACATAAATGGTCACATACATAAAAACTTACTGTGGAAATGTACCATATTATTTAAAAAATAACCCTTTATTTATATTAGTTTTAAAAACTTTTTAATATTATCTGTTTCTCTAAAATAAACTAATCTTTATTTTAGACAAAATCAAAACTACACTTAAAAGTTAGTATGTCATTAAATTTCTTGCAGTAACTAGTTATCAAAGTTTTAAAAAAACATTCTCTATTTATAATAAAATAAATAGGATCCAACAAATTCAAAGTAGGGGTGTGCGAATATTCGAATTTTCAAATTATTCGAGGCAAATCGAATACTATTGGAATAGTTCCCAGTGTGTTTTAATGCAACTCATTAATGTTGAATCCACAATATCGGAAAGTTGATGATGTGGTTACTTATAACATACTGAAGGATATTAGATTAGTTTTGCCAAAATTTTATCAATAACCTCTTTGATTAATCTTATTAAAAGGAGTTCTATAGAAGATACTTTATTTTATTAATTAAGCACCTAATTTTAAATCGAAAGTTTAAGCGTTTTGTTCGCATTAATATTTTAATATTTTTAAATAGCTACTTCAAATATTATAATTAGCTTATACAATTAATAATTTTAAAAAATACTATATTCGAATAGTTCTTAGATTTCAAGTAGTTCGAATTATTCGAATAGTTCGAATTATTTGAATAATTCAAACTATTCGAATAGTTCCAACAATTTGAACAGTTAAAATTATTCGAATAGTTTGAATTAATCAAATAGTTCAAAATTTTAATTAATCGTTTCGTCGCTTAGGACTTAGTTTATCTAGTCATTTTTTTTACAGGAAGATTTCGTAGATGTAACCCTAGCGTGCGATGGATGTTCCTTTACAGCTCACAAGGTAGTGTTATCAGCATGTAGCCCCTATTTTAGGAGGCTGCTGAAAGCCAACCCTTGTCAGCATCCAATAGTAATACTTAGGGACGTACAACAAAAAGACATGGAAAGTTTATTAAGGTAAGAATTACTTATATTTTAGTCATAGTTTTTAACAATTTTTAATTAGGTAATGTTATCTTTTTTAATAACTTTAACAATTCAAGCAGAATGATTTTTTTATTATTATATGGAGATTTAATTAAATAATAAATGTCAGATAAAAATTTAGTTAACGTGCAGGAACTGTTTTTCTTTTAATATAATAAAAATAAAGTATTTACATATCTTAAGCATAAAAATAAACGTTTATTTACAACCATGCATGTAATAATGAATTTCACCTATCTTTGAGAGGTGGAAAGTTGACGTTTTTTGACTTCTACTTTCCACCCGGGTGGAAAGTGCTCACTTTCCTCCGGTTGGAAAGTATTTTTTTTGTAATTTCATTGAATATTGATATTTCAAAATGGTATAGTCACACACGAACATACGCATTCTAATAATAATAATAATATTCTCGAATTTCTGGTGAAGTAGCAGCAAACTCAAATTCCTCATCTGATAACATTTTTTTTGGATTTGCGAAATTTAAACAAATTACTATTCAAATTTAAAGCGTCTATCTTACACTGTATGTATTGACACTTTGACAACCCGTTACCATGACAACGATACAAAGTTGCGAAGCACGGCCTCCTATAAAATTACCGGATCAATTTTCATAATTTCAATTTAAAATATTAGGAAATGAATAAAGTGGTTGTAAATAAAATAGTATACAAACCTCGGTGGAAAGTTTCGTTTCTGCCTCGAGAAGTATAGTAGACCGAGGCGCAGCCGAGGTCTACTTACGCATCTCTCGACAGAAGTGAAACACTTTCCACCTGGGTATGTAATATACTATTACGAGGGTGGTCTGAAAAGTTTCCGACCTCAACGTAAATAAAAGCTAGTTAATTTCGTTGTTCATCTGTAGACAGTTTTAGTCATTTTGGATACGCAGTTGTTATGTAACACTCGTTTAAGTGAGTTGATGTGAGTGTTTTTGTGAAAATAAACAAAATCGAGTATCGAGCTGTCATTAAATATTTGTTTTTAAAAGGCAATACGCCTACGCACATCAAATATAAGTTGGATTCTGTGTATGGGGACTCTGCACCATCATTTACCACAGTGAAATTTTGGGCAGCAGAATTTAAACGTGGCCGTAAGAGGTTGGGGACGATGAACGTTCGGGACGTCTAAAAACTGCAGCTACCGACGAAAACATCGCCAAAGTTCACCAAATGGTGTTAGACGACCGCCGAATTAAAGTGAGAAAGATAGCAGAGTTTATAAACATGTCAAAAGAACGTCTTTGTCACATATTAAATTAACATTTAGGCATGAGAAAGCTGTCCGCGCGTTGGTTGCCGCGTTGGGTGCCGCGTTTGCTCACGCTGGACCAAAAACGTTCGAATGAACATTTCCAACGCTCTGTTAGCGCTGTTTAGGTGCAATAAATCCGAGTTTATCGCAAATTAATTACTGTAGATGGAACTTGGACACACCATTATACTCCCGAAACAAAAATACAGTCCAAACAGTGGACTGCAAAGGGGGAGCCGGCTCCAAAAAAAGCAATAACTGTTTTTTCAGCTGGGAAAGTGATGGCGACTGTTATTTGGGTCATAGAGTCATGGAGTTATTTAAATGGATTATCTTCAAAAAGGAAAACCATTACAGGAGCATACTACGCATTATTACTTGACAAACTGAAGGCAGAACTTGCAGAAAAACGGCCACATTTGCAGGAAAAGAAAATCCTGTTTCACCAAAACAACGCACCGTCTCACACCTCAGCTGTTGCCATGGCGAAAATCCATGAATTACGGTTTGAACTGCTTGGCCATCCGCCTTACTTATCAGATCTAGCCCCAAGCGACTTCTTTTTGTTCCCTCATCTAAAAATTGCGCTCGGAGGACAGAGATTTTTGTCAAATGAAGGAGCAGTCACCTTCGTGAACAATTATTTTGCAGAGAAAAACACCGAGTACTGTTTGGACGGGTTACAGAGATTGGAGCATGGCTGGGAGAAGTGTGTAGAGTTATAAGGAGACCATGTTGAAAAATAAAAAAAAAAGAAAAAATGTTTTTTATCTTTGTTAGGTTGGCAACTTTTCAGACCACCCTCGTAAAATATTGTCCTGTGGGTTTTATGCACATTTTTTGTACTGGACTTATTTTATTTTGACCTACTAAACTTTTTTTTTCTGAAGACAGGTTAAAATTTTGTTATATTAGCGTCAAACATTGAAATCCGTCGTTTCCTAAGTTGACTAGTCAGTACAGGTATTTGCCTTTAAACAGCGTAAAAACCTTATTTGACTAGTAGGAACTAA
Source organism: Listronotus oregonensis (assembly GCA_019359885.1). Lineage (NCBI taxonomy): Eukaryota > Metazoa > Arthropoda > Insecta > Coleoptera > Curculionidae > Listronotus > Listronotus oregonensis. Next base: position 93,379 of record JAHBCN010003103.1, on the reverse strand, counting down.
CCATTCAGTTATTTCCTGTATGCATGCCTAGGCAAACAATGAATTAAAAATTGGATTTAGGCGTTACAGGAAATGACTAAATAGTTCGTCAAAGACTTTAAAAATGAGGCTATTACGCTGTTTGAAAAGAAAAAAGCAATAAACAGGGTCACCAAGTTAACCATCACCTATAGGTTGGAACAAATTAATTTTACTGGGCTTGCGCGTGACCGTACAATAAATGGTTTTTTGAGGGCTTGGAACGAACCAAGATTAAACACATCAATGAAAGCTTAATTACCATGTCATTTTTTCCTGGTAGGCTTGACATCCCTAGTCCTAAATTGAAATAATGTAATCCTAAAAGGCCCTTATCGGTCTTTTTAAAGAATTTACTTCTTATTTTTTTAATGCTCTCTTTTACGGGGCTATTTTAAAATATTTTAATTTGAACCAAACCATACAAAACTATTTTGGTAAAAGTTTTAATTATACTTAATCTTAAAACGTATGAATTATATCACTTAAATCGGCACCTGCGTCTGTTAAATCTATGAAGCCAGATTTACAGTTTATTAATTTAAAACATTAGATCTTGTTTGCCTAAAGTTGATGATTGATATGTTGTGTTCTATTCTGTGTTACCGGATTCAATTAAAACTAACGGGACCTTAACATTACGACGACCTCAGATAGACGCAAAGTAATAAAAGTTATTATAAACTTAAATAATTATACAGAGTGGGTCGTTTTTCATGATGTTAAATGGACATGATTTATCATATCAGGAAGTCTAACAAGCTTGCAACCGGGATTTATAAAATAACAACTTTTGGGATAAGTATGGATTATAGAAATGTTAAATTACGTTTAATTCATTTAGCATCTTATAGTGTTTTGTTGTTGGTTAATGATCTAAGCTCCTTTATAGACATATGGGATGGCCTAAGAAATTTAGGGTTTATTATGAGAAACTTCAAACAGCGTTGCAAATGACATTTAAATTATTGGCCTTATTGATTTGGGTTCCCTATTACGAATGCAGTACTGGCGAAATTGTCCAGCGTGGATTTCTGCCCACTTTAGCTTTCAAGACTGCAATAATTATTTGCCAAAATAAGTTTTATATTGATTTCAGCTCAGTATACAATGCTTTAATACTTCTTGCCCATCTCTTTTACCAAAAATATCCTTAAATACACTACACAGAACTCGTGGCCGTGTGTTGTTTAATGTTTCGTTTCATTATACGAATTATAGTTACTTTTCTCCAATATCTTTAACTCTCGTTATTAATTAAGTTAAGGACTTAAAAATAATATGTAAAGAAGTTATCCGCTAAAAAAAACATTTATTTTGTTCCACGATATTAAGAAAAGATTAAACAAACAAAATAGTTTAATGAGTACTAACTTATAATGCTATTTACTACTAAAGCTCAATCAAACCACAACTTTTTGAGATATTTTGTGCATCATCTCTCTTATTGAAGTTTGCGTTTTATCTATTTTAAGAGCTTCCCTCATAAGATGCATTCTATAGTTCTTAATGCTTTTGTGATCCTGGACTCTGGGTAAGATTTGTCCATTTGTTTGTTCGATGTTTTCTTTGTTTCAGTTTCCAAAGGATTGCTGTACATTTTCTGATTTTCAAACGGTTCTTTGTCATTTGAATTTCCTAGTATTTTGTGTATTGTTGTTTGTGGCTAGTAACATGTGTATTTATCACTCATTTCATTTTCGTCTGTCACACCTTTTATGTATAATAGTTGGTTTTCGGTTAGGTCGTCCTCTTTTTTATGCTCTTGCGTGTGTGTTCTGTCTTTTGCATGGCTTTTCTGATATTATGTTTTTCGTAGTTATTTTGTTTAGAGGATTTGTGATATTTTCTGTTTTTAGCAGTTAATTGGTTTGTTTAGATGAATGATTTGAAAATCAGGGTAGTGGCGATCTATTATAACTGTGACAGATATTTATAAAATTTGGTGTTCAGGTATCTATTCGTGTGTACGCTTTCTGTTGACAATGTAGTCGATGGTAGGGTTGTTTTTTCTGATAAAAAACGTTAAAAAAGGTCGCTGCTTGTTGATCTCTTATTCTAGCTTAAATTGCATGGAGTAGTGAACGCTGTTTAGGTCTTTCACAAGATGGTCTAGATTAAATCTCCCAAGTTTCCAATAATGAAAAAAAAGGTACTATGCGCATGCGCTTGTGGCTTATAAGTACTGAACTTAGGTAACGAACGACGTACTTTATTAATAAGGAATAGATTTAAACGTTTGGAGGGAAGGGATATACCTCTAGATGTACCCATTAGATTTTATGGTGTATACGCTCTAGAAATGAAGGAGCGGACAAAGTAAGAAGTTCTGGAGTTTTTCAGAAAAATACACATTTTTCGTACATAGCTTTGGAGATCTAAAACCGTTTTATCATATTTTAATATGCTAAATTGGTGCTCACAAATTAAATCCTAAAATCATTATTTCTATTTTATTTCATCAAAATCTTGGTTGCTATATAACTTACAAAGTATATGAATATCACACAACCTTCTTAAAAAGTAAAACCGCAATTATTAGTTAAATACAAAAATAATATCTCTACTTACAAAACACGAGGGCACTAAAACAAATAAGTATTATCATACCAAAAAACGATAGTTTTAAAATTTGTAGCCCATCTCTTATTAGTTTAAATGCAAAGATCTTCAAAGAAATAAAAAAAAACTCTTGTAGAAAAAGTTGTTGGGAAGTAGTTGCAATTTTTATATATTTTTTTACAGACTTAATAATTATCTTGAAGTATGATAAAATATTTTAAATTTTTTGTGATTTTGCGATAACTCTTGTATCTAATCTCAACAAATATGTTTTAAAAAAGTTTTGACTTTTCCTTAGGCCATTTGGTAAAAACTCGATAATATAGGAAGCTATTCCGGTATTTGTGATGTGGCGACGTTTTCCTAGCTCTTAATTGACACGTGGTTCAATCCTGCAGCGTTTGAGCAGTATAGATACTTTTCTTTAAAAGTGTTAGACAATGTTATGGTTTTTATAACACTAAAATCTTGGACTTTTATTGTCTTTATTTGTTAACTGATGCACAATGTTTCGGTCAGTGGTGTATCTCCAACCGTTTTTAAGGGATAACCTAAAACTATTTCTAAAAGTTACGACTTATCCGTTGCTCATCAAATTTTTTTCATGGTTCAGCAACGGCTGCCAGATATTCGGAATGTGGACACTAGGTTTGCTAAAAACATTTTGGTTGTTTAAAATTATTGCAGCTTCTTTAATTTTTTTCTTCCAATGGGTTTCTTTATGAATACTTTTTGCTTACGACCATTGTATGCGGTGTTGTTTTGACCATGCGTGTTTGGCAATCACGTTTCGACGTTGCACCTCGTTCCGTATGTTTTTTGTGTTCTTTAACTCTAATTTCATGTGGTCTTTTTGTTCCCCCGATGTTTACTACATCACATTCACAGGGAATTCGGTAGATACAGTCATTTTTTAAAACATTGTTGTCCGGTCTCCTTAGTGAGAATACTTCTTAGAGTGGTTTAGGATTTAAATGCTTTTTTAATATTATACTTATTTGCTATTCTGCGGATCTTTTCCAAAGTTCCTTTAAAATACGGAATAGTCATAAATATTTGGTCCTGTGGAATCTTGTTTGTCTTATCTTGATATTTGTTTATTTTTTTTTTAACCAATCTCTCACAGTAGCCGTTTTGCTTAAGATCCCTAGTTATATTACTCATTTCGGCTTGCAGGGATTCCTTACTGTTACAGAAGGGCTTGGTTCCGTTAGAGTGATTGGAAATCTGGTGTAAATATTGTCCAGTGTGGATAGGTTTTCTGTATACCGAGGTTTTTATATGTCCATTATTTCGTTTGACTAAAACGTCGAGAAAAGATAGCGCCGAATTTTCGTTCGTTTTCCATTGTAAATTTGATACAGGGTCAACAAATATTGTAGTCAAATTTGTGGTTTGATTAGTGCAACACCGCATACAATGGTCGGAAGCCAAAATTATTCATAAAAAAAACCACTGGAAGAAAAGAAAATTTAAAGAAGCTGCAGTAATTTCAAACAACCAAAACGTATTTAGCAAACCAAGTGTCGACATTCCGAATATCTGGCCGGCGTTGCTGAAGCATAAAAAAGCGGTCAAGCTTCAGTGAACAACGGATAATGTATAAGTCGTAGTTTTTAGGAATAGTTTTCAGTCATTTGAAAACGATTGGAGATACATCACTAACCGAAACGTTGTGTATCAATTAACAAATAAAGACAATGAAAGTCCAATATTTTAGTGTTATTGAAAGTATATGTACTGTTTCGAAGTACGGTTTTTTGCAGCGACCTACGAACTACTTTTTAAACAAATAAAATCGTTAAGAATATCTTCCTTTTTTCAGGGTTGCTGATATGGTGTCCAATTTGATTTTATTATGGTATTTAAACTTAAAAAAAGCCTCTAAACAGACTAACCACTTTTATTTATAATAAAAATGCTTAAAACGCATATAAAAATTTAGAACGATACAATTCCTAATAATTATTCATTTTAATGGACCGCCTTGTATACGTAGCACAGAAAACTTTCTGTTTGTAAAAGTATTATCATATATACACAAATATTCACTTGTCACCTGGTTGATTTAATCTTGAATTAATTAACATTTAAATAATGAAATTTTTTGGTGTTCTAATCTCTTCGGGTAAATTAGGTAGTTAAATTTATTGGTCATAATAAGAAGGAAAAGGATGTAGAGCTAATGTAGTAAATCATGACGATAATACATATTATAATTAGCAATTACTATTTAAACGAGAATTGACAATTTTTGGTAAGGAGTTGGCAAGATCCTTGACTGGTAATACTAGATCGTTAATTAACAACGGTTTGTAAAATTTGCATATTTTACCTAAACTTTTTAAGCGTTTTAAAATTAAATAAAAACTAGTTTTTTATTTAAATACGTAGACATGCATGTAAATATATTTTTTCGTATTACCGTTTTTCTAAAAATTTATTTCGCAATGTGAATTGTATTACGATAAACATTTTGTATAACAACATATCGTCACCCTGAAAGAAAAGCGACATAAGTCAAAAGTTTAATTGTTAGAAAATGGCCAAAAAAGAAATCTGATATTTGTGTTACTACGTTAGCAGTAATTTAATATGCATTAAAAAAAATTACACTAAACGAGAAATAGTTAAGCCAATTGATAGCATAATTTGATTTAAAAAAAAATTAAGTTTAAGCTAAAAAAAATGTTTTTTTGTTTTTTTTTGCTTGTGCCAATTTTACTAAAAATTAATAAGGACAAATGGGGTTACTTTTAGAGTAATGTCATTTTTTTTTCTTAAATGTTACTAAGTAGGTTAATTTAAACTTATACAAAGAAACTGTAACTTTTCTTAAAAAAATCCTTATGGATACCGTCAAATTTTGTCTTGATGAGCCAAATTAGGTATTAAGTATAAAACACTTTTTGTGTGATGGTGACAATGGCGACAAAGCATGGAGTTGAAAAACAATATTAGTTAATTTTTGCGGATTTGAGGTATTTAAGTTGTAACATAAATTTTTTAGGGTCTCCTTCTTTATCTAATTTTTTGCATATACACAACACTGGAACTAATGTCATTTTTTTCGAAGTAATGTGTGTATGTTTACTAGGGTGATTAGATTTAAATTTCTTTTTGTTATTTATTGAAAATAAAAATAAAACATATTTTTTGACAGTATACAAAAACGTTTTGCTAATTCTTTAAATTAAGTAATTAGTAGTTTAACTGGATGAGTACGAAATAGATGTTTCGATAATTGTTTACCTTTAACTGTAAACAATACATATACATGAGTATGCATTAAAAACGCCTTGTTAATTATTTTAAGTACATCTTCAGGGGTTTAGTTATGAAATTGACGATTCAGTAGTTATTTTAAATGACTTGATATATGTTATATTACACAAAAAAGTAAAACATGTTACTGTCAGCTTCTTACCGTTTGGAAAACGAATTTTCTATTTATAAGAAATGATGAACAGAATAAAGAAACCTTTAAAATAAACTGTAATATAGTGTTAATCAATCCATTTTTAAGTAAACGAAACTAAAAAAAAACTTAAAACAGTGTAAAAATGTTTTTTTAATTATATCTTTAAATATACTTACGAAAGACGTAAACGTGCATAAAATTTTTAAATCTTTATGTTTAATGTTTGGATCTTTACTTATATTTTAGATTAATTTAGATTACATAGATTTTTCCTAAATGGTTCAAATTTAAATTAAGAAAAAATCAAACCGTATTAAATTTCCTTTAAATGTAACTTTTTTAAATACGCCCAAAGACGCCGGTAGTGTATCTGCTTTTTATTCATTTTAGGGTTATTTGACTGGCACAAGTTATCCAGTTGCAGCTCTAACATGACTTGTTTTTATAAAATATATAAAATAGCAGGATCTACATAGCTTTTTTTGTGAAACATGCCGCTAGCCTAGGTATATTCATACATTCTTCCATAATAAGCAACAAAAAACAATAAAGGTTCTGTTTAAATTAAGTGCGCGTTCATTAGTATACTTTATTATTATACACCATCTCCATTGCCGATATACTTCCTCAACATGTGGGGCTTTCAGTCTCTCGGGCGTTTTCTGCCACATTCACAAGCATTTTTTCACTCATTTTAAAGAAGATCTGAGTCGACTATTTATAGCTTATTTAATCTAGTTTCCATTAAAAAAAATAAAGTCGGGCCATTGCAATATCGGTTTAAATGATATAAAAAATAAAATCACAAAACTAATAAAACTATTGTATAAGCAACAACAACCATGTATAAGACTGCGAACTAGCATGCCTTGGATGCATGTGGTTGTCTCAAGTAAAATAAGAGGTAGTTTATTAGGATAAGGCTAAAAAATTTTAGGGTTTGAAGGAGAAGGGAAAACCTTTGCAGGCAGCAGGTTTAACAGTCTAGACGCTCTAGGGATAAAAAATGAACATACTGGAAAGCCTCTTCAGATGGATTATAAATAGAGTGTCTCATTATATTAGCTACTTCCTTGGACAGAAAGCTGGGAAAATACCCATAAGAGAGCTAACAAATTCTCTACAGCTCCTCGGTGGGTAAAGCGTTTCTGTAAGAATGGGGTTATAGTTTCTCAAATGAAATCAAGACGGCTTAGAGTTGTAGGAGACGCCATTTTTCAGTTATGTGAACAGCTCTCCAAAAACAGTCTGATTTAGGATACATACGAAGTATACAGATTAGAAGAAACAAAATACTTTCAGCTTGGAAAGATGTATCCAAGCATATTTGAAGCTGCTGGGACTATAAAAATAATTTGCTTATGCCAGTTAAGGTTATTCTTGAAAGTAAGGCTTACAAGAATTAATTAATTTTTCTTCTGCGGAACTTGGGTGCTAAAGAAAAGATTTAGTATTTAGATTTTTTGGGGATTGTGTTTTGAAGGCGCTACACTGGAGAATATTGTTAGTGCTCCAATTTAATATTAATTAAATGCTCTGAAAAAAAGTATCTGTACTACCGTGGTTTTGTTTTTTAAATCAGGTTCAGAGACTGACTTGAAAAACGGAAACGTGAAGGGTATTTTTGTCAATAAAACTATAGACAGAATTAATCATATAAAGAAGAAACAAAGTTGATGCTTGTACTAAGCCCTGGGTTACTCCAGCATTACCTTGGTGAATGCTAGAAGGGGGGACACGTTCATCTTTTTTATTGTTGCAAGTCTTAGTCACTTTAATGTTATATTTAAATTTTAAAAAATTAAAACTGCCTTTTTAAATTAATATATGTTCTAGTATTTTGTGGATTTTTAAAAGAAATACCCTTAAATTAATTTAGTTCCTTAATAATATGTTTGCGGCCTAGCTGTAACCCAATAAAGTATTTGCATTATATTTTACCAAAATCTAGTAATTGTATTATTATAGTTTTTCTTTGGTTATCTATCATTATCAAAAAAATTGCTTGGGTTAGACACCCTAGTTAGATTGATCGGTGATTCTTATATTTTCACATTTGTATGTTAAAGGGTACTTATATGATGCCCTTCGAGACTTTGAAATAAACAAGACAAAATAACTTCCATTTAATTGCATCAATTACCAGACTTAAATGTGTAAAAATTTCAGATGGATTTTATTTAATATAGAACTAATAACCTGATGATGATAATGATAAATGCTTTTGTTTTAGGTTTATGTATAATGGCGAAGTACACATCGGACAAGAACACCTAACAGATTTCCTTAAGACTGCACAAATGTTACAAGTGAGGGGGCTGGCTGATGTACCCGCCGGGGCAGCTGGACAAAGACTGACAACTACCACAACCACAACTACCTCCGACCAAAAGATCTCACCTGTAAGTAAAATCAAATTGAATAAAAATCAGTTTTGTCATTGTATCGTCTTTAATTAAAAAGTTACGCCAAAATTTAACACTAAAATCTCGGCTAAAATATACTGTTTATTATGCTTGCATTATTTTACCAATTAACAATCGGCTTTAGTTCAATCTTGGTTTTAAGTTTAAAACTATGACTTTCTGACTGATGTTAAACCTGAATTTTAATATAGTAAAGTTTTATATTTGTCTTATGATCAAAAAAAGTATATGTAATTTACATATGTATAAGTCAAAAAAAAATTGAAAACCTGTTTTGATGGTTATAAGTATGTGCCAGACCATAGTAAAATTGTCGTCGGGGTGGCAATTTATAACCTGCTCCCACAAGGCTAAAATTTTAAGGGCATATTCCTTTAATAGTTGGAAAAGTATATTTAAACTGCCAGCCTATTCTGATGGTTGCAAGGCTCTTCCAGACCAGTATATAATAGTCAGGGCGCTCAACGAGAGTGCGAGCGCAACAGACTCGTATGAACTTTCATGTAAGAAAGAGAGGATATACCTCTTGTGTATTGGATATTTTAACGGAAAAAGTAAGCCCGCATGAAATGCTGCGTCGTATTTATGTAAGTCAGTGAGATGAAAGTACTGTAAGTAAGATTTGCGTACCCAACTAAACAAATAAAACTAAAGAATTTGGGGAAAACATTCTTAAGTTATCAACAATTTTTTAACAACAATTTATGCTTTTGTATACTCGAGAAATCCTTGAATTTTTTTTTAAGTAAAAATTTTTTACATATCTTTATCAATTCACAATTAATATATTCTCTATTTCTGACAATAAAGCTCATACAGTCTGTTGCGCCCGCAATCTCGTCGAGCGCCCTGACTATTAATACTGGTCTGGAAGACCCTTGCAACCATCAGAATAGTCTGGCAGTTTAAATATACTTTCCAACTATTGAAAGAATATGCCCTTAAAATGCCTTATCCTTGTGGAAGCAAGTTATAAATTGCCATCCCGACGACAACTTTACTATCGTCTGCGTCGGACACATACTTGTAACCATTAAAATAGTTTGCCAATTTTTTTCTCATCTCACACATATGTAAATTATATCATCAGAATTTTAGCTTTGTGGAAGCAGGTTATTTTTTTTACATTTTTCAAACTTTAAGGGATAATGAAGTAACCGAAGGAAACCTGCCAGAACGAAAATTTCATAATTGACCGATAGTAAAATAGTATTTAATTTTTTTTAGCTTTGTGAGAAATGGGTTAATCCGATGGTTCACTGGCTCCTAGGCTATAACCTCTTTCGACGTTGCTTAACTTTACTAACCTGAAAAGAAATGGTGCTTTAAGGACGCTAATGTCGTTTTTCTTTTTAATTAAAAGTACTATAAGTATTATAAGTCAAACTTGTGGTATCCGTACTTAGGTCCCCACCTACGATTTCGATGTACCGTTTTCAATTTCATTGTCAGTGTCTATACATATCTATATACTTTATGTTTATTAATATTGCGGGAAGGGCGGTTGACCAGCAAACCTAACTATTTTTTTTTCTAGGTGAACATTTCTATTGGTTAAAAACAAATTAAATTTTTAGAGTGTATTTTATTAGAAAGCTAACGATGTTCCCGCTAATTTTTTTTTTAAAATTTCTATTTTTTTCACAACACCCCCAATTTTTTAAAAAAACATCTCTCTATAAATTCCCTAATAAGTTTATTTAACTTTTTAATTGGATTGTTAAAAATTTACTGAAAAGGACCAGAAGGTAAGGGTTTTTTATATATTTTAAATTTTTAAACTAATTTTGTTTTTTTTTAAGAAACCTTGTTTAAATAAAAGTCAAAGTATTTATATTAAATAATATAAAATTTTTTTTAAACCTAAAAAAATAATTAAAAAAGAGGGGGGGTTAATCCTTCTAAATAATAAAAAAATTTTTTCTTAAAAAAAAATTTCACAATATAACTGTAATGGTTTAAGTTACTAGGTGTATAATACACCTCCCATAAATTAAAACACATAAAATGACGGGCCCCATTTTTTTATATCCAAACCCCAATTTTAACATTATCTTCATTAGTTTTCTTACGAAATTTTAAAGGGGCAAACAATTTTTATTTGATTTTTTTAAAAAATTTTTGCATATTTTTGGGGGTTTCCCCTTTAAAATATACCCCCACATTTGTATATTTATTTAGATTAGGAAAATTAAATTCGGTATTTAAATGCAAAATTTTTATTTCAGTAACAAATTTACATAATTTAAAAAAATTTGTTTACTTTAAATTTTTTAAAAATTTTAAAAATTTAATTATGGTTAAAAAAAAAATAAATGTAAATTTTGGTGAATGTCATATACGTTTTGAGAAAAATAGAAGCTTTTTTTGGAAAAAAAAAACCGAAAACACCAGCCTTTTTTTAAAAAAATGCAGAACCAAAAAAAATTTTTACTTTTTTTTTTTTAAAAAAAAAAATTTAAAAAAATTTTTTTCTTTAAATGAATTGATCTAATTGTAATTTTAAAAAAAAAAAAATAAACAAATTGGTTTTTTTTCTTTTTTTTTTCCGCGGGAAAATCTAAAAAAATAAAAAAACTTCAAAAAAATTTAAATTTCCCCTTTTTTGGGTTGGAAAATGATTTTAAAAAAAAATGATTTTTTTTAACATGTTTTTTAAAAGGGGCTTAAGACAGCTTTTTTTTTTTTTAATCCAGTTTAATTTTTTTCAGTAATAACACCTACGTATTACTGTAATTCCCTTTTTGAATGTTATATTTTATTCTTTAACTTGTACATCTTCGATTTCTATAAACATTTGGACAAAAGTGTGAAAAACAGCTTCAAACATTACGGTGAATGAGCGATCTCGCTTTTGGATTGAAATAGTAAGGATTTGAAGCAAGCCGTAGAAATAAGTGATGTTCTGGATATCCGTATTCGTATCCGCGGATATCTGAGGGAGAAGTCAGATCCGTACTCATATGCGTTACTTTTCTCGCGGACCTTTAACGGATCTTTTTTGCACATTCATCATTAATTAACTTAAAATAATTACAAATTACACTAAAAAACTTCTTAGTAGACATTACTTTAACTCTTGTACCAAAATCATACACAATCGTTATCTTTGCGGCTCAGTGTCACACTAAACAATAAACAAAACAAAAGTAATACCCGCGCAATGCAAGTCGAAACATGTTCTTCTTGTCTGGCCGGCGGGCGCGATGTCAACTATCGTTTCAAGGTCTCCCGCGCCGATACCGATTGAGTAAGAAAATAAAGATCCGTATCCGTATCCGTATCCGCGGATCTTGACACCAAATAGCCGCATTGGGATCCGCTTCCGCGGATATACATTTATAACGATCCGGCACATCACTAGTAGAAATACGAACGCCTGGCGCGGTACATTTTCCCTACCCTTCTCGATCTCGATCTCGGTCCCCCACTACTCTGCCACAAGACAAAAATCGAGCATGCAGCACGATGTTTAAAGTCGTTTTTCACACTTTTTTTTTTAAATTTATATGAAAATCAAAGATAAAGAAGTTGTAGAATAAAAGGGGGAGTTCAATAATCCATTACCACATTCATATCGGACAATTACAGTTAATACGCTGAATCGTTAAAAATATCATTGCAACATTAAACAAACAAAAAATTATTTTGTTCGTTTTTCGATTTTTCCCCTATTGTTAGAATCGCGATTAAATTACATTTTAATTATTTTTTTTTACTCTAAAGGACAAACTTCTATTTTTTCTTTTAGAGTTTTTTTATATAAAAAAACAGACAAAAGGTATTTTTTGTAGTGATTTTGGTTTTGCACATTTTTTTTTAAAGATGATACTGGTGGTTAGCTGTTAAATGTTAATTACCAAAAAATATCTCTATAGGTAATTGGCGATGGTATAAAATTAAAAGTTTTTATATTAAATTGAAAAATTGCCTAAATGTTTAAAATTTAGTATGTAAAGTTTGTTAAACTACATATATATTTCTAATAAAAAAACGTTTTTAAAAATATCAAAGAACTGTTTCTGGGGGCACCCGGATTTCTGAAAAATGAAGAGCCTTTAGATTGACTTGGCTTAAAGAAAAGAGCGATCTATTAAATCCAGTAATGCTATAAGAAATTACATAAAATATTATAATGGTGAAGAATACGCTCGGAACTACCTAAGAAAAAATTTAATAATCCGCAAAACATATAGGCAGGCCACAAAAGTCTAGCTGTTGAATGGAAATAAGTAAGCAATTAATGACTTAAAATTCTTCCCGGTATTTCGACCAAAAGCATTATTTTGGAGAACTGCGAATATCGACAAAAACTTTAAAATGTGAGAAATTATAAAGATAAAGGTCAATAATATTTGGTCTCCATATGCGAGAATAAAGAACCAAAGCCTCTTAGGTGGATGGACATACTGATATTCGTTAGACGGTTTTAGATAATAATCACAAATGTAGTTGATGGTTGGGAGCACCACATGGGTTGGCAGAAAAGATCTACGAAGGCTTGGTTTCCGGACGCTGACTTTTTACTGTTACGATATACAATAAAGAAATAAATTTTTTTTGTCAAATTTGGTTCTTCCGAAGCATGGATTAAAAGCCACATAACAGTTTACTCAGTCCGTAACGATTATTTGATTTGCTGATACGATTTCATGTACGATTAAAAAAAATTAAAACATTGTTTCAAAGCTTCGGTTATACAAAGGGAAGATTAAAAAGAATGCCGTAGTCAACTCTTAAAACGTTATACCTATTAAAAACTAAAATCGGTTGCCAACATCATTAGACCTAACAAGTTACAATAAAACAAACACAATACAATAAAACAAACATAATAAAACAAGTAAAATTAATTAAGTAAAAAGAAATATATTTTATTCTAAATTAAATTTTTATTGTACTCAATTATTGTCTTATCGTGTTAAATAATTTCAATTAAAAGATTATTTTTTAAATCTATAAAAACTTGGCTTTTTGCTGCTTCTTAAACATAATAATATTGGAATTTATTTTACCTATATACAAAAAACGTCTACTTCTTGTTTCTTTACTTTAATGCTTTTGATTGCCCTGTTTAATTAAAAAGTCATTTAAAATACATTGTTTGATAACGCTTCCAGGTAAAAATTTATAGTTATCAATACACAGTGGCAGCTCATGCATATATTTTTAAGATGAGAGAACTGTTTTTATGTAAACCTAAAATTTTCGAAAACTCTACTATGTAAAAAAACTTTGCTTGTATTTTAGCATAAAGGTTGGCATTTTTTAACACTGCCTTTT
>JAHBCN010003103.1:0-79652 GCA_019359885.1 Listronotus oregonensis | reverse complement strand
TATTACTCACTTCGGCTTGCGGGGATTCCTTACTGTTACAGAAGGTCAATGCTTAATAGGGTACGAAGGACACCTTGTTTGTCCCAAAAAAGGGGATTGGAATTTGTGTAAATATTGCCCAAAGTGTGGGTGGGTTTTTTTTTGTATACCGAGGTTTTTATATGTCCATTATTTCGTTTAATTAAACGTCAAGAAAGAAAAAAGTTTTTTTTGTCCTTTCCATTGTAAATTTGAAGGTCAACATATTTCTAGCCAAAATTTTGGTTTAATTAGTGAAAACACCCATACAATGGTCGGAACCCAAAATTATTCATAAAGAAAACCACTGAAAGAAAAAATTTTAAAGAAGCTGCATTAATTTCAAACAACCAAAACGTATTTAGCAAACCAATTTTGTTCAAACATTCAATAGCAGCGTTGAAGCATGAAAACTCGGTCAAGCTTCGGTGAAAAAACGGATAGTGTATAAGTCGTAAGTAGAAATAGTTTTCAGTAATCCGAAAACGGTTGGAGATACATCCCCAACCGAAACGTTGTGTGTAAAATTAACAAATAAAGAAAAAAGTCCAAGATTTAAAGATAAAAAAGTATATGTACTGTTTGAAGAAAGGTTTTTTGCAGCGAACCACAAACCCACTTTTAAACAAATAAAATCTTTAAAGGGAATATCTTCCTTTTTTCAGGTTGATATGGTGTCCAATTTGATTTTATTATGGATTTAAACTTAAAAAGCATCTAAACAGACTAACCACTTTTATTTAAAATTTAAAAATGCTTAAAACGCATAAAAAAATTTTTTAGAGCGACACAATTCCTTAAAATTTTATTTTTTAAATTTTAACGCCTTGTATACGTAGCACAGAAAATTTTCTGTTTGAAAAAGTTTTAAATATACATACACAGATATTCACTTGTCACCTGTTGATTTAATCTTGAATTAATTAACATTTAAATAATGAAAATTTTTTGTGTTCTAATCTCTTCGGGTAAATTAGGTAGTTAAATTTTTTTGGTCATAAAGAAGGAAAAGGATGTAGAGCTAATGTGAAAATCATGACGATAATACATATTATAATTAGCATACTTTTTTAAACGAGAATGACAATTTTTGGTAAAGTTGCAAGATCCTTGACTGGTAATACTAGATCGTTAATTAACAACGGTTTGTGAAATTTGCATATTTTTCCTAAATTTTAAGGTTTTAAAAAATTTAAAAAAAAACTAGTTTTTTTTTTTAAATACGTAGAATGAGTAAATATATATATATATATATATATAAAAATATATATATATATATATATATATATATATATATATATATATATATATATATATATATATATATATATATATATATATATATATATATATATATATATATATATATATATATATATATATATATATATATATATTTGTATTACGCTTTTCTAAAATTTCAGTTTGCAAAGTGAATTGTATTACAATAAACACTTCGAAGAACAAAATATCATTACCCTGGAAGAAAAGCGACATAAGTCAAAAGTTTAATTGTTAGAAAATAGCCAAAAAAGAAATCTGATATTTGTGTTACGTTAGCAGTAATTAAATATTTATTAAATTTTTAAAAAGAATTAAAAACCCAAATTTAATTTTTGGGAATTTTTAAGTTTATAATAATTTCTTATATTTTTTGGATCCAAGTAAAAATAAATTAGGACAAATGGGGTTACTTTTTGAGTAATATTATTTTCCCGAATGACTGAATGTAAAACAATAGTGGCACGTTTTGGCGGATTTGAGGTATTTAAGTTGTTACATATATTTTTCAGGTTCTTCTGTGGCACATTTTATCTGATTTTTTGCATATACACAACAACTGCATTGTTCTACCAATCTAAATTTTTTTTGAGTGATGTGTATGTTTGCTAGGGTGATTGACTTTAAATTTATTTTTAATATTTATTAAAGGCGAAAATAAACGTATTTTTGGGCAGTTTTCCGCTCTGACAATTAGAATTATAAGATAGCTATATCTTCGGTCTTCACAAGAAAAGCTGTACGATATTAAGAAACTTTTAAAATGCGTTGTAATCCAGTGTTAATCAATCCATTTTAGGCAGACGAAACTAAAAAAAGCTTAATACAGTGTAAAAATTTATGTATTTTAAAATTTTCTCCTTCTTACTTACTTACAAAAGATGTAAATGTTCATATACATTTTTAAATCTTTATTTTTAATGTTTGGATCTTACTTATCTTTTGGATTGAATGGATATTCCTTGAATGGTCCAATTTTAAATTAAAAAAAATCAAACCGGATTAAGTTTTCTATAAATCGCCTATCTTACTTTTTTGTAAATACGTTGGAATAAGTAAAAAATGCATTTGAACTTGGGATGAAAAGCTCAAACGCAAAACACTTGAAGACGCAGATACCGTATTTGATTTTTATTCGTTTTAGGCTTATTTATTTTGCACAAGTTATCGAGTTGCAACTCTAACATGACTTGTTTTAATCAGATATATAAATTAGCAGGATCTACATATCCATTTTTAAATAATAATATATTTTCAGTTTTCATACTTTACTAACATACACCATCTCCATCGCCGATATACTCCCTTACAATGATAGGCTTTCGGTCCCTCGAGCGTTTTATGCCATATTTACATGCATTTTTCCACCTATTTTTAAGATCTGAGTCGACTATTTATAGCTTATTTTGTCTAGTTCCATTAAAAAAAATTAAGTCAAACCATTCGGGAGCAATTCATGCAACTTGCAATATCGGTTTAAATGATACAAAAAAATAAAATCACAAAACTAATTAAACTATTGTATAAGCACAACAACCATGTTTACGACTGCATACTAACATACCTTGGATGCCTGTGCATGTCTCAAGTAAAATAAGAGGTAGTTTATTAGTACAGGGCTAAGAAATAAAGTCCAGACACTCTTGTGGTAAAGAAACTCCAGATGGACTGAATAAGGATGCATAGAAGTCGCACGTTACATTAGCTACTTCTTTGGACAGAAAGCTGGCTAAAAAAATAAAGCTTTTCTGTAAGATTGGGGTGATAGTTTCTCGAATGAAATTAAAACTGCTTATAGTTGTATGAGACGCCATTTTTCAGATATGTGAAGCGTTCTCCAAAAAGACTATGATTTAGAATACATACAAAGTATACAGATTAGGACGTAGGAATAACTTTCTGGTTTAAAAGAGGCATTCAAGCTTATTTGAAGCTGCTGGGACTATGAAAATAATTTGTTTGTACAGTTAAGGTTATTCTTGAAAGTAGGGCTATCTTATAAACTAATTTTTTCTTCTGCAAATCTTGGGCGCTTATAAGTAAAGATTTCGTATTTAGATTTTTTGGAAGTGGCGTTTTTAAGGCGCTACTGCGGACAATATTACTAGTGCTCCAATTTAATATTCATATATTAGGTACCTTGGGTTTGTTTTCCAAATCAGGTTCAGAGACTGACTCGAGAATCGAAATATTAGGGTAAAGGGTACTTTCGTCATTAAAACTATAGACATAATTGTTCATATAAAAAAGAAACAGAAGTGGTCCTTGTAATAAGCCCTGGGTAACTTCAGCATTAACATGGTGAAGGCTAGAAGGGTGAACACGTAGATATGATTTTTTATTGTTGCAAATCTTAGTCACCCAAATATTTTATTTAAATTTTCAAAAAATTGAGTATACCTTTTTTATATAAATATATATTTTAGTATTTTGCGGATTTTTAAAAGAAATATCTTTAAATTTATTTAGCTCCTTAAGGGTAATGTATTTGCGGCCTAGCGGTAGCCCAATAAAGTATTTGCATAATATTTTACCAATATCTAATAATAGTATAATTACACTTTTCCTTTAATTATCTATCATTATAAAAAAATGCTTGGGTTAGACACCCTAGTTAGAATGATCGGTGATTATAATAGTAGGAGAGCTAGTGAACCATCCGACTAATCCATTTTCCAAAAAGCTAGAAGCTTTTAAAATATTATTTTACTATCGGTTAATTATGAAAGTACCGTTCTGGCAGGCATAGGGATACTTTATCATCCCTTAAAATTGTGAAAATGTCAAAAAAAAATTAAACCTTGCTTCGACACAGCTAAAAAATTCAGGTAGATTTTATTTTATATAGTACAAATAGTCTGATGGTGATAATGATAACTGCTTTTGTTTTAGGTTTATGTATAATGGCGAAGTACACATCGGACAAGAACACCTAACAGATTTCCTTAAGACTGCCCAAAAGTTACAAGTGAGGGGGCTGGCTGGATTTTAACCTGCCGGGGCAGCTGGACAAAGACTGACAACTACCACAACCACAACTACCTCCGACCAAAAGATCTCACCTGTAAGTAAAAATAAAATTGAACAAAAATCAGCTATTTTATTGTGTCGTCAACTAATAAAAAGTTACGCCAAAATTTAACGCTAAAATCTCGGCTAAAATATACTGTTTATTATGCTTGCATTATTTTACCGATTAACAATTGGCTTTATTTTAATCTTGGTTTTAAGTTTAAACCTATGACTTTTTAATTGATGATAAACCTGAATTTTAATATATTAAAGTTTTATATTTGTGTTATGATCAAAAAAATATGTAATTTACATATGTGTAAGTAAAAAAAAATTGACAACCAATTTTGATGGTTCTAAGTATGTGCCAGACGATAGTAAAGTTGTCGTCGGGGTGGCAATTTATAACCTGCTCCCACAAGGCAATTTTTTTAATAGTTGGAAAAGTATATTTAAACTGCCAGACTATTCTGATGGTTGCAAGGGTCTTCCAGACCAGTATATAATAGTCAGGGCGCTCGACGAGAGTGCAAGCGTAACAGACTCGTATGAACTTTCATGTGAGAAAGAGAGGATATACCTCTTGTGTCCTGGATATTTTAACAAAAAGTGAGCCCGCATGAAATGCTGAGGCGTATTTATGTAAGTCAGTGAGAAGAAAGTACTGTAAGTAAGATTTGCGTACCCAACTAAACAAGTGAAACTAAATAATTTGGGAAAAAACATTTTTAACTTATCAACCATTTTTTTACCACAATGTATGCTCTTGTATACTCGAGGAATCCTTGAATTTAAGTAATTTTTTATCATATCTTTACAATTCACAATTAATTTATTCTCTATTTCTGACAATGAAGCTCATACGAGTCTGTTGCGCCCGCAATCTCGTCGAGCGCCCTGACTATTAAATACTGGTCTGGAAGAATCTTGCAACCATCAGAATAGTCTGCAGTTTAAATATACTTTTCCAACTATTGAAAGAATATGCCCTTAAAATTTTAGCCTTGTGGGAGCAGGTTATAAATTGCCACCCCGACGTCAACTTTACCTTCTTCTGGCACATACTTGTAACCATCAAAATAGGTCGTCAATTTTTTTTTAAATCACACATATGTCAATTACATCATATCAAAATTTAAGCTTTGTGGAAGCAGGTTTTAAAAAAATGTATTTTGACATTTTCAAAATTTTAAGGGATGATGAAGTAACCGTGGATACCTGCCAGAACGAAATTTTTATAATTGACCCATAGTAAAATATTATTTAAAATTTTTTTAGCTTTGTGGGAAATGGGTTGGTCGGATGGTTTACTGGCTCTTAGACTATAACCTCTTCCGACGTTGCTTAACTTTGCTAACCTGGAAAGAAATGGTGCTAATGTTGATTTTTTTTAATTAAAAGTACTATAAGTATTATAAGTCAAACTTGTGGTATCGATACTTACGTACCCATCTACGATTCCGATGGACCGTTTTCAATTTCATTGTTAGTGTCTATACATATTTATATATTTTATTTTTATTAATATTGCGAGAAGGGTGGTTGACCAGCAAACTAACTATTTTTTTTTCTAGGGTGGAACATTTCTAATTTCTTTTAAAAACGAAATTAAATTTTTAGAGGTGTATTTTATTAGAAAGCTAACGATGTTTCCCGCTTAATATTTTTTTTTTTAAAATTTTCTATTTTTTCACAACACCTTTTATAACTTAAAAAAACATCTCTCCTATAAATTCTCCTAATTAAGTTTCATTTAATAACATTTTTATTTGGATTGATTAAAGATTGATACGTAGAGAAAGACCAGTATAAGTGCTAAAGGTATATATATTTTCAGTATTTTTAATACGTAATTTTGTAATTTCTTAAATATCACTTGTTTGAAATGAATGAGTCAAACGATATTTATATTAAAGTAATATAAAACTTTTATGTTTATCCATGAAAAAAATACGTTGCCAAAAATGCAGGTGCGGCTTAATCGCTTCTAATTATAATAAATAAATTATGTCTTAAATATAATTTCACAATAGTAACTGTAATGGTTTAAGTTACTAGGTGTATAATACACCTGCCCATAAAATTGAAAACACATAAAATGACGAGGCCGCCATTATTATTATATGCCAAACCGCCTAATTTATAACATTATCTTCATTAGTTTTCTATAGACTGTAATTAAAGTGGCCCGATTAGCAACTTTTATTTGATATTTATTAAAAACTTTTTTGCATATTATTGCGGTTTCACTCCTTAAAATATATCCCACATTTACGTATATGTTATTTAGATTAGGTAATTAACATTCGGTATTTAAATGCTAAATTTTATTTACAGTAACAAATTTACACATAATTTAAAAAATACTCTTCGTTTACATTAATTTTTAAGCTGTGTTATAACAATTAATTATAGGTAAAAAGCAAAAATAAATGTAAATTTTGTTGAATGTCCAGTAGTACAGTTTACAGAGCCATATAGAAGCTGTTTTGGAAAAAAAAAACTAACAGCAAACCACCAGTGCCGTCTAAAAAAAATATGCAAAGAACCTAAAAAAACAAATTTCGTACAGAAGTTAGCTTTTCTCTGCTTTTTATATGAAAAAAAAAAACAATCTAAAAAATATCAATTTTTTCTTTTTAAGTGAATTGATCTAATTGTAATTTAATCACGATGTTGTCAATCGGACTTTTGTAAAAAATTAAAGAATAAACAAATTGTTTTTTTTTAATTCTTATTTTTTTTCGGGAGCGCGGAGAAAAGTCTGAAAAAAACGCTTAAATTGACAACTTCCTAAAAAGCTTATAACTTTTACCCTTTTAAAGTTGGAAAACTGATCTTAAGAAAAATGATTGTTTTTAACATGTTGTTTAAACGACCTTAAGACAAGCTGTTTTTTTAATCGCAGTTTAAATTTTTTGCAGTAATATTTTGTACGACTTAGCGTATTAACTGTAACTGCCCGATTTGAATGTAGCAAATGTATTATTAAACTTTATATTTTATTCTTCAACTTGTACATCTTCGATTTCCATATACATGGTGTACAACTAAGAAAGGAGGCCGGCTGTATCTCAAAAAATATTTATCGCAAAGCGTTGGGGAAAAAATATTGTTAGTAAAAGTGGTCAAGAGAAATAGCTTAAAATTATTTTCAAGTTTCTGAAATGGCCGCTAGGGGGCGGAACTGCAATCTTGAAGCTAAAAAAGTGATGTTTCTGTGAATTTTGCTATATTAACCTAACAAAAAAATACCTAATCTTTAAAGTCGAGAATAATGTAAACCTTTTTAGTTTGACAATTTTTGCTATATCTCTAAAAATAAAGTGGTGGGGGTATTCAAAGGTTTCCGTCAAACACTTCCCGTATCTTCGAAACAGCTAAGCCGATTTTAACAAACTTAGGCTAGTTGAAAAGAGCTATTCTTGGGGTATAAATTTTAAAATATTTAAACTTCTGTTAGTTTCACACGTAGCCGCTACAGGGCTTTTTTCGACATTCCGACAGAAATGGTTAATCTTCTCAAAAAAATTAAATGCATTGGTATAATTTTTCCTTTATGAAAAAGTAGCTAAATAATGCCTAAACAAGCTCGCGAAAACAGCATTTCGATATATTGTTCCTTACCTAATATTTAGACCAAAGAAAATTTTATACGCCAATATCTTAAAAACTATAAAAGCTACAAGAAATTTTATAAAACATAAATTGTGTATTATTACAAAACCTCCAATTTAGGTAAAATAATCTTTTCATCCAAATGCAGTACTTTACGAGTTATAATCAAAAAAGCGAACTCAAGGGGTATATCTTGAAAAAAATCTGCGTGATGATGGATAAAAATCCTTGTAAAAGTGTAAGATGAAGGCCGAGAATATTTGGTCCCCCATAGGCGAGAATAAAGAACTAAAGCAACTCAAGTTAATGGGCATGCTGACATTCGTTAGACGGTCTTAGATATTATTACAAATATAGTTGATGGTTGGGAGCACCACATGGGTTGGCGCAAAAGATCTACGAAGTCTTGGTTGCCCGGCGCTGACTCTTCACCGCAGCGATATACAATAAAGGTATCAAAATTTTTTGATGTCAAATTTGGTTCTACCGGAGCTTGGATTAGAACTAAATTGGTTGATTTCACCACTATTTTATAAAAGCCAAATAACAGTCCGTAACGATTTTTTGATTTGCTAATACGATTCCGTATACGATTTAAAATAAAAATTAAAACATTGTTTCAAAGCTTCGGTTATAAAAAGAAAAGATAGAAAAAAGATTGCCGTAGTCTAAAATTCTCGAAACGTTATACCTATTAAGAACTAGAAACGGTTACCAGCATTATTAGACCTAACAAATTACAATAAAACAAACACAATGACTAACATAATAAAACAAGAAAAAATTATTAAAAGTAAAAAGAAATATATTTGAGTTTAAATTTAATTTTTATTCTACTTAATTAATGTCGTACCTATCGTGTTAAATAATTTCAACTAATGAATTATTTTTTTAAAATTTATAAAAACTTGGCTTTAACATAATAATATTGGAATTTATTTTACCTATATACAAAAAACGTCTACTTCTTGTTTCTTTACTTTAATGCTTTTGATTGCCCTGTTTAATTAAAAAGTCATTTAAAATACATTGTTTGATAACGCTTCCAGGTAAAAATTTATAGTTATCAATACACAGTGGCAGCTCGTGCATATATTTTTAGGATGAGAGAACTGTTTTTATGTAAACCTAAAATTTTCGAAAACTCTACTAGTAAAAAAACTTTGCTTGTATTTTAGCATAAAGGTTGGCATTTTCTTAAAACTGACATTTTAAAAAGTATATTTTCTAAATAAGCATCAGATTTATGCAGATCTATAAAAAATCCGCATATTTTCTCCCCTGTTTATTCTTTTCTCTTACGACTACAAACTGAACTCCTTTGCAAAACCATAGGTTATAGTTTTTTTTTATAAACTAATACATTTTACTCATTGCTCAATGCTTTAAGTGACTTTAAAATTTTAGCTTTTTTATTTGTAGTCGAGTCACTAATGACTTTTCTTTAAAAGTGATCTAGAAAACTTCCTATTTTAATGTTTTTTTTTTAATATGTCTGTTTTTTTAATAATTTAAAATCAGAAATCTTTGAAAGCGGGGACAAAATTATTTATATCGGCTGACAAGGAATTCACTTTAAGCCTTTTATTTTCTTAAATAAAACATATATCTTTAAAATTTTGGACTTATATATTGTCTTATTAGATGCCGATTTTAAATATAACAACAGCTTCCTTCCGGTTTAACCGGTTATGGCGTGAACTTTAAGATTTTAAAATGGACATTTTTAATCGCCATTTTCCCGAAAACGAACGTAAATTGGTATATGATATAATATAGATTTTTTTATCAGGAATGACTTGTAGAATTGAAATCTTGCAAAATATATCGGGTATTTCATTAAAAATATCAAAACTCACGCCACTTCTTGTTTAAACGGAAATAGTGGGCAGTTTGTATTATATCCACCATTGGCATCCGATAACGCAATATACAGGGTGTCCCATAACTAATGGACAATAGAGCAACTAAAGGTACTAGACATCAAAATAGACCGATTAGGTTCTATAAGTTTTTCTGAAATATTACTCATTAAAGAGATACAGAGTGTTCGATTTAAAAACGGTTGAAAATATTAAATTGAAAATTGGCACATTTCTGTTTTTAAGCCTAAGAAAAATTAATCCTAAAATATTTTTTAGATTTTCTTTAGAGGGCGCTAATTACACACACTAAGTTTAATAAAACTATCCTTTTTTCTCTTACCTATAATATTAAGTATGTTTTGATCAAGGGCGTCGATAATATTTTTTCCTGGAAGGGGTAATTTTAGTATCGGAAAAAACAACTCTGAACACAAACTTGACAAATATGTTACATAAACTGTTATTTGCTGGAAAATAATCTTGTTGTTATTGAGTCAAAATCATGGTCAAAGTATTTATTGATGCTAATATGTACATTTATAATGTTTGCACATTCGACTTCGGGAGAATATATTTGCCGACGACGTGGTGGGTAGGGTTTTGGGGGGTACCATTACCCCTTCCCTTATCGACGCCCTTGGTTTTAATAAAATTTTCCTAAATATACACTTTGTCTTAACTTAAAAAGTATATTTTGTCGATCTCGATATCTCTAGCCGTTTTCGAGATATTTAAACTTAAATGGTTCATTGCGTGCTATGTTCCAGGCCAATAGAAATCAATAGGTTCCAAAGTTGGCTATGAATTCCTAAATAAATGCCAACAATCGAATAATTTCGTTGCTAGGCAACAGCCGTATTCGATTGTTGGAATTCATGGCCAACTTTGGAACCTATTGATTTCTATTGGCCACAATTTGACAGTTAATATTTCCATTCACAGGCGATAAAAAAGTTGTTTTTTTTTCAGTTAGAAAACACTTTTATTAACCCTATATTTTAATATCATTTAATTCTTAGGAAAAGCCGTTTTACGAGTGAACTACCTTAAGTGGATACTCGTTTAAAAGAAAATTAAAAGCTCTTTTAAATGTCGTCAAGCGGGGCAAGATTTTTGATTACTCAAACCAATAAAACCAAAAGTCCTGTGAAAAAAATATTTGACTTAGAAACCGGATTAAAAAATGTCCGCAAAACTTCGAAAGGTGTTGGTCCAGTTCTAAAATTTTAAATTCTCTAGCAATAATTTTATGGAAGAAAGATGACATCCGTACTTCATACCCCCTCCCCCTATTGTTTAGATACACTAATCTTAGATTTAAGTGTACTAGAGTCAAATACTTAGTTAATAATTATTACTACAACAATAAATTTGCAAATTTAATAATGAATTATCATTTAAATGTGATTTTAAAAAATTCGTACTAAAAACCATAAGTTTTTTACCATTCTGTGATTTATATTCTAATTAAAATTCGGCAATTATCCCAAAAACAATTATTATTAAAAATCAACATATTATAGCTGAGAGATCCAAGGTTACTCAATCAAGTTTGGTGAGGTAATAATACAGTAAATACGTAGTTAAATCAAAATTACCTATTATAAAGTCTCATTTACGGATACCTATTTATTTAATTAAAGGTGCAAAAACAATACGTGTACAAAAACTTGTCTTAGATAATATTTATACATATCGTTTAATTTGTTAGGTCCAGTACTAACAGTGGCGGTGCTAAAAATGCTTTAATGCTTTTATGCAATTTTTGTGATAAGTATTTTTTTTATGAATTAATAGCTAATGTACAGTGATGGCCATTAAATCTTGGGCACAAAAATTGTCAAATTTTTACTTTTCTGCCAATTTTTGTAAATTGCTCTTTTTTACCTTGTTTTACTTTTAATTACTGTAAATAAAGCAGAAGATAAAAAAAACTATTTATATTTTATAAAAACTAACAAATTAATAAATTTATTAACAATTTAATAAATTCAAACAAACTTAAATATCCCTCCAAACAAATTTAATATTTTATTGCGGTCCCGTTTTTTTTTGTAAGACAGAGTTTAGCCCAGGCATCGAATGGACCAAAGCCCGGGCGTAGTCCGAATTTCCTCGTAACTCATTCCACGCCTCTAAAATTTTATCCTTAAGTTCATTTACATTTTGCGGCCTAAACTAATTTTCCCCATTTATTTTTTTAACTAATATGCCTCCAAACATTTTCTATAACATTTAAATCCGGACTACGTGCGGGCCACGGTAAAGCCCTGATACGCTGCTTTTCCATCCATTCATCGACTTGCCGGGCCGTATGAACGGGACACTTATCTTGCTGAAAGATAAAATTTATTTCCGGAAATTGATCTAGTACAGAAGAAAGCATGATATTCTGTAGTAGATCTATATATACCTCCGCATTGAACCTTCCTTCGATCAAATAACATACATCAAGTCCTTGTGCACTCAGCCACCTCCAAACATTTACCGAAAATCGCCCACTACTTCTGTCCTTTTAGGTATATTTTGTTTTGTATACCTTAAGTATGCCATTGTAGCACGACTGAAACACTTTTTCATCGGTGAATAAAAAATCGGAGGTTTCAAGTACAATTGTAAAGCAGATCCAATGCTTTATTTTTTATTTGCATTTGTTAAAAATTGTTTTAAGGCTGCCGGGTGGCATATTCAGTAACAGCAGACGTGCTAAATTTCCGAATTGCTCCGAATCGGCAAATACAGTCACGGCAGACGGTTTAGGTCTAGAACGTCTGATATTTCTTACTTTCAGATAATTTCCAATTAGACTGAGGTTAAAAACATTTTAATGTATTTAATATTGAGGAAAAAAATACCTTTTTGATTTTGTCATAGATTTATAATTGATTAAAAAATAACAAACCAACGTAAACTTATCACCTACGCCTTTATTTAGATTAAATCATTCTTGTAGAGAATGGGGTGCTTTAGACTTTTTTTGGAAAGCTTTCATTTTTTTCCCAGCCGAGAAATAGTTTTTGCCACCCAACGCCGAGTTTCTTCTAGCTGCACTTGTTGGCTACACATTTATTATTTTCCCTTTTTGTATACCTAGACGTTTTAATTTGGGAGTTGTTTCATGATAGAGATCGAACGCTGTTAGAACAACACCGATACGTCACGGTTTTATACGGGTTTGCCATATGAGGCCGTGACGTATCGGTGTTGTTCTTACAGCGTTCGATCTGATATAAAGAAATTATTACTTTTAAATTTCTTGTTAATTATAGTTATTTGGTGACAAATCAATTTTTGTAAATTAGCTAACACGTAAAAACGGTAACACGACTCAGTATATATGTAGTACGTCTGCTATGTCAAGTCGAAACCGCGGCCGCGAAATCCGAAAAGAGCCGAAGCGCTGCTGGAAGTCTAGCACGTCTGCTGTTACTAAATATGCTGCCGGGTGGCAGCGCAATTAGAATATTTGCCTTATTCTTCGCCGTGCCGTTCTAACCGATGCTGGGAAATTGCTTTCCGTTTTTGCTGTAACTACAGATTTAAATGGTTGGTTTCTTAAAACATTAACTAAATTATTGTCTTGTTCTTTATTCGATAGTTTGGGGCGACCACTTCCAGCTCGTCTCTGAAAGGAGTGTGTTTCCTGCCATTTTTTTGTAACAAGATGAATAGTACTCTTTGGGATGTTAAGCTCTTTTGCCACATTCCTTTCTGGCCAACCTCTCTGCTCAATATAATGGATAATCAATACTTTTTCATCCAAAGTTAAGTTTGGCATTTAAAAAAATATTTTTAGACACTGACAATGGACAATGGACACCCATTTCTTTATTAGGTTTTTCAACAGGTATTTATATTCAGTAGAAGGTGGCATAAGCCTATTTTACGAAAGGAAAAAAGAATTGCCCAAGATTTATTGGCCGTTACTGTACGACTAGAATTAATTAAATGCAACGTATAAATGCTCAAAATTTTTGTCCGGTCATAAACTTGTGCAAAAAGCAATATCTATTGTTTTAAAAGGTATATATTCCCTTAGATAAAGGGTTAATTTATCCCCCATATTTTTGCATTATGAAGAAAGCAGCAGATTTCACTACTCGTCAAAGTTCTCCATATTTCTAAAGATCTTTAGAATATGCTAAGTACTAATCCATTGTTAAGAAATCCTAACCCCGGATCGATATTCCGAAGGCAATAATACTTCAAAAATCGTTGCATCTGCGGATTCCGTCACTTCATGAAGTTCCTAATTTTTCTCTTAATTAACATGACGACGGATTCGTGTTCAGAAGCCAAAAATACTTCGGAAACCATATATTGCACGTAAAGATCTTTTTTTTTATTGAGCGGTACAAGCTATTATTTAACTTGCAATGTTTGTTGTATGTATGTATGTATGTTTGTTGTATGTTTGTCGGGACAAATCTTACAACTAAATTTTAAAGCGATTATTCTCAAACAATTAGGCTGAAATTTTGCATACATGTTTGGTTTGATAACAATGAGAAGGTTGGCTACGGGACGAAATTCTACATCCAACATGGCCAACCAAAACGAAATGACGTTATTCTAAATACCGTATGGTGGACTATATTTTGATTAGTTCTGGTTATCCATGATATGGATATCAAATAAAAGGATTTAAGGGGAAAAATTCAAAATGGCAAAAAACAAGATGCTTGCCTTATTCATTTTAAGGAGTTATAACTCGGTAAAGGTTAGAGATAGTTTGGTATGAACATACTTAAAAACATATTTTTCGATAACTAAAAAATAAAAAAAAAATAATGGTAAAAAAACATTTTTAGGAACAAACTTTTATTTACATGCTCTAAAAAGTAGAAATTAAATTTTCATTTAAATCAAACCCATAAATTTATTACATTAAACAATTTATATGATATAAAAGTTTGTCGCCAGATTAACCTGTGTAGATAAAAAAGTAACTGGATCTTAACATAAGTAATTCTAAAAAAAATATTTAAAAAAAATATATAATACAAGTTTTTTTTTCTTTCTAGAGCATGTTAATAAATGCTTGGTTTTAAAAATGTTTTTACTATTAATTTTTTATTTATCTCAGTCAAAGTTACAGCTGTTTAAAAAACAGGCTAATTTTGCGATTTCTCTTTTGTATTTGGCTAATAAATATTTGTAATATATAATTTACCTAAAGATATAAAGAGAAAATTAAAAGTTAAAATCAATGATTAAAAAAAAAAGAATGAAACTATTTTTTTATACAATAATGTTTATGACCTTTAAGTAAATTTATTATATTTTAAATCTTCTAAAAAATAAGTTGAGGTGACATTAGTAACTTCGTCTTACAATTTATTATTTTATTAAATACGAAATTTTTATATTGCCTATAAAACATTTTAATTAATCATTTACTACTTAAAAGTTCTCTTGACACTATTGGATAAGTTCCATAAAATTGTTTTTTTTACATTCTAAATAATTTTATAATAAATATTCAACATACCTAATATTAGATATTTAGTAATAAAATATTTTTGTATAATTATCGTTACCATAAAAACAAATTAATATAATTATGTTATAAGTTCAATAATTTTTTATTTTAATTATTTAATGGCTGTTTAATTAGTAATAATTCTATACCAAAAAATGAACCTATGGTTTTTACACTTGGTGACGGTTAGGAAACAGTTTAGGGGATTATTTACACGTAAAAATAAATCTCCCCTTAATCTTAAAAAATACAATATTTAAAGTGTATAAACGAAAAAACTTATTTTATCATATTATAATACATTTACTTAAGAATATGAAACAATAGTATGACTAATAAAGTTATTAATTAATCGAGTTAAACACGTTTTTTATATAATGTCTTGTTCATTAAAAATTGACATTGACAATTGAAGACAAGGAAAATTTTAGATACTTTGGATAGTAAAATTAATTCCAAAACTATTTTTTTATTGTATTTTAACTTTTTTGGCCCAATTACCTATAGTCTATTATTAAGGCGATATCTGGTATAATAGGAATGAAATATTTTAATTACTCCGTTATTTCTGCATTATTTCTCATATTTTTTTAAAATATCCTGGGTGTTTCTCAAAAATAGTCATAATTTAATTTTTTACATTTAGTATGTTGATATTTGACATAAATATGCATTTTTTGACCCTTACACTTGTTTTGTTTTACGTTTGGTATTACGGGAAATGACTACTACTTTTAGATTTTAAATGGAAACACATGCATATTTTGTCTTATTTAGATAAGATAGATATCATATTGTAGATACAATGACGACTCATACTTCACCACACTTTAAAAATTCCAATCTAGAGGGTCAGGACTACATTAAGATGGTTAATTGTTCTTTGATTTTGCAACTTTTTTGGATAGAAAAAATATTATTTATGACAATAAGTTTTTTTTTGAATGCAACGAGGGTGGGTTCTTGGTATTTGCTGAAAAAGCATTTTGTTCAAAAAATATGGTATTACATAATTAGTGTTTTGGGTACAATGGTTTCTTAAAACGCTAACTAAACTAACTATTCTGTTAAAATGGTATTTAGTATGAGTATAATGTCGGTCTCGTTAACCCGGTCCGGAGAAACTATAAAAAACAAAAGAAGATTGAGTCCACTTTTCCGTGGCTACTTGATTTCAAATTAATAACACAGGTCCACAAAAAAAAATAGTGTGTGCTGGGTGTCATACTAAGAAATCCTGGCGTATTTTTTCCGCTAGACACGAATCTGAAGTCAAAATTGGGGGTCAAAAAATAGAGAAATACCCAATTTGAATCCCAAATTACTTAAAATTTGCAGAAAAATTTTAAAAAATAATTTGCAAATTTTTTCCAGGGTATACCTGGAAAAAAGCCTGAAAATTCGTTTTTTTTATTATAACTCGAAAAATATTGCATTTAGACAAAAAAGTGATATATTTTAAATTAAAGGTTCTGTAAAAATACGTAGTTTATGTTACATAAAGTTTCACGTATCTTTTATTGTTTTCAAGATATTGACGTTTAAAATAAAAAAAATCGTTAATACCTGAAAGTACGCCTTTTCTCGATTTTATGTTGTTTGACCCCTAATTTTGACTTCAGATTCATGTTCAGTAAAATAAAATCACCAGAAAATCTTAGTCCGACACCCAGCACACAACACTTTTTTTTTGTGAGCCTGTGTTATTAATGTAGTCATGCATCTCTGGATTTAAATTTAAAAACCAAAATATTGTGGAGTTATTAAAAAAATAAATTGAGGCGTCATTACATTCAGGATGTAAAAGAAAATTTTAAAATTTGAAAATTCTAGTCATTTTCGGTGAATCTGAATTGGTCAAACAACGCATATTTATGTCAAATACAGATGTACAATTTTTTTTTGTTTACTCTAAAAAATAATTAACAATAATGTTAGCGGGGAATCATCTTTGAGAGGCAACGGTATAATACATATTTTATTTTATATTTGTTTGTGACGCACCCAAAAATGGCGGAGCATGTTCCTCATTGAAATTAGAGTAATATTTTCAACGTCATTTTGCTATCCATAGATTGTTGACATTGCTACCACAACGTCAGCTAACTTTTCTTTCAATCCTGTTAGTAAGGTACTTTGGATAACTTGTAAACATTTTTTTAAAGAAGTCACTGATTATCAGATTTATATTACTAGTCTATAAGCAGACTCGTAGCTCTAATGAAGCTCAAGATAGTTACCGGTTTATAGATAGTTATCTGTTTTGTAATTTCTGCAATTTTACGAGATAAAGTGTTTATTCTTAATCTACAATAATTTTTAAACATTTTTACTGTAACAAAAATACGTAGAAAAATGTAGTTTGCTAATTAAAATAAAATAAATAGAACTGGAATTCTTGGAGGAAACTTGTTGAGAGAAACGTAAAATTAAAACTATTACTATAGTTTAACAAAACATAAGGCACGTGGTTTATTTTTTTACAACTCTTTGGGGCAAATAAACTTTACGATTTGATGTGTCCGTCAATAACCGTTCACGCACTGGTAATTAGGAACCGTCCCAAACACTGTCCAGTCCACAAACAATCAATTCTTGGCGTTAATGAACACAAGCATTTTAGAAGAACCGCTAATAATGGAACCACAAAACATGCATCGTTGAGGTTATTGTGTAGACATTATTAGACATAAATATGCACGCGCCGTTTGACGTATTTAATTGTTTTTTTATCACTTCCGGTTTATCCGGAAATAACCTTAACTTTGTTATTTTAAATGGGACACATGGTATATTTTTGGTTTATTTAAATAGAATATAATAAATTAAATAATTATTGTGAATTTTATAAAATACTTTTAACTAAAATGTTTTGGTGGAATACATTTTTGGGCAAACAAACTATGCCTCTGAGCCGCCTTTGTACCATTAAAAAAATTACATAGATATATAAATAAGATTTTGCAAACTTTAAACAAGTCCGTAGTGTATAAAAAATAAAAGACGGTCTCATCTATTTTTCCGTGACAACGTGGTTCAAAATTTACCGTTTTATCGCATTAATGACACTTTAAAATAAAAATTAAAAGTTACAAATATTTGGTTGTTGATGTCAAAACGTAAGAAATGGAGTGTCTGCAATGTTATTTTCTATTTAAGTAAGTTAAAATATACCGGATATCCTATTAATTATAAAAAAGTTAAGCTCATTTTCAAATACAGTTAATTGTGTCAAACAGTTCATTGTTATGTGATATAACGACGTAGCAAATTTTATTTTTGTATCTTACAAAATAAAAAAAATATTGCGTTAAGCCACTTGCTAGAGACACCCAGTATAATGTTTTACAATTTTTTTTTAGAAGTAGTGAACAATGTAATACGAAAAATTAAATATACACTTTTACATTTTTTGTTTATCCTTTAAAAAACATTGTTCAAATTGTATTAAAATATATTGACATAGCATTTTTTAAAATAATTTCCAAAGGTCCAAACTGTTATATGTTTCTATAATTAACTGGATCAATAAATAATGAAAATACTTTTTTTTTCAGAACTCATCCTCCTTGCCGTGGGCTACAGACCGTCCAGAAGCTTTACGAGAAGGCGGTTTATCCCCGCCTCCGGCCAAAAGGGCGCGAAGTTCGGAAAGAGATAGTTTTCTCGATAGAGGGCGCAGTCCTTCGAGAAATAATAATGGGGAAATTTCCGAGTCACTTTTAGGGCAGGCTTTAGCAGAGGGACCTACAATTTTAACGAAAGAGGTTTGTGAAAATTAATTACTGTAAAGATGAGATAAGCATTTTTTAAGTCGCAAAAAAATCTGAACATTTGTTAAACTTTCTCTACATTTTAATTTTATTTGACAATTGTTTTCTGTAAATTTAAAATTATATTTCAGGTTTATCCAGGTTTATGTACTAGTGCACATATAAAATATTTCTAAGATCTAGATTAATTTCTTTTCTTAATGAACCTGGTAACAACTTCATTTAAAAGCAAAATATTTGCACTTTCTGATTCTAGGGGTTACTTTAGCCAACACTATAAAATAACTCTTTTTAGGCTTTAAAAAAAGTGAACAAATATAACAATGACATCATTAGTAATCATTTCTTTCGATTTTTTATATTATCAACGGTATGACATCTCAGATACTTAAAAACTATTGTTGATTTTTAAATATTTTTTATTAAATAAGCGGCTTAAAAAACCATTTTCCTGCGAACATAATCTAACTATAATTGTAAAGCAATAAGTAAATATTAAAATTAAAATGAATTGAAAAAAGTTAGCGAAAAAAGACATTACCATTTTAGAAAAAAAAAACCTTTAACACTACTTTGAAAGTGAAATTGGACTCTATTTAATAAAAGTTAATAAAACTTGACAGGTTTTCACTGGAGTCATGTTAGATGATTTTCAGGAGCGGAGAAGACACACGTCTTTTTTCAATGAAATTTACTTTCAATATTTATACCTATTGTTTTATTATTATTAATTTCACTTTTTTAGCTGCTTATTTTAAAGTATTAACAGTGACTGACTATACAGGGTAATTCCACTTTAAACCTTACTATTAGAATCTTGGAAACTATAGTGAATAGGAAGATGGTTAAAAAGTTGGGCATTTATAGTAATATATGAAGTTAAAAAAGTTTTAAAATTTCGAATCCGTCCGGAGAAAAATCGAAATTTTAAAAATCCATTTATAGCTTTTTCTTGCTCCATTTCAAAACGAATTTTAAAATAGATTGCACATTGCACTATTTGATAGTTCCTTCAGGTTTCACATCCGATGAATCGTCACTCGGCAACCCTCATCAACTTTATTTTTTCTTATGGTCGCTTTATTGGATTTTTAGGTAGGTAAATAGTCCTTCCTATTCTAATTTAACAATGTAAGACATGTTATACCTAAAAAGCTGAAAACCTTTTTTTTTAAATTAAAAATCCTAGTTGGACTAGATCTCGGCGATTTTTTTTTGCCTACCATCTAATAGGATCCGCATTACCTATCTACCTATGCGAAAATATATCATAGATTGCTCTAGTAGTGTGTGCAGGGGCTCCGTCAGGCGGTAATTCAAACCCCTTATAATTTGCAAGGGGTAAATTATTAAGATTTCTTAAAATCAGTTCTTAAAAAGTTTAGGTATTCTACGTGTGTCTTGCCTTTCCGAATATACATATTTCTAAATACCGTTTTCAACAATTTTGTGGTACGGTTTTAATATATTTATTTTCTTTATTAAAAAAGAATATTACTTCAGAAAACCTTAGCAGGCAAATCTCTTTTGACAAGTACTGACATTGAATTTTTATAAAGAACAAAATCATTCGCAGAATTAAGGTCAACTAATACGATATTTCTTTTTTTTTGAAAATAAATGAGGTTATGAGATTTAAAAGTATACATTGTTTAAATCGAATTAGGAAGAACTATTTACCCACGTAAAAATCCAATATGACGCCCATAAGAAAAAATAAAGCTGATGATGGTGGCCGACTGACAAAACGTCGAATGTAAAATCTGAAAGCACTATCAAGTAGCGCGGATAATGTGGCAATGTAAATGTGCAATTTGTTTTCAAATTCGTTTTGAAATGGATCTAGAAAAAAAAATGATTTTCCGAAATTTCTGTTTTTCTGAAATATCTCCAGAACTACTCGGAATTTTAAAACTTTCCAAACGGCATATTATTGATCCCATAAATTTGCACCTTTGCTCCAATTTAATCATCTTTGTATCTCCTATAGTTTTCATATATTTTATTATCTCTTGCAACCGAATATAATCATGTTAGGACATAAATATTTTTAGGGCATTTCTGTATTTTAAAGCTATTTTTTACATTAACATTATAATTAGTATCCTTATTATTTTTCAGAAAATCAGTAACACTTCAGAATCCCCTCATCAACCACAATCCACATGTGAGGACAGCAATAGCAGCGACACTGCGCCTAGCGAACATGGCGATGGTGAACCTGTGACGCCAAAGACTGAACCCTCGGACTATCCTAATATGATGGATGACCTTAACCCCTTTCATACAAATGGTGGACTTATGGATCAGGGACGACCGCCTTCGTTTCCTGGTGCATTATTAGGACTACAAGGTAAGCTATAAACATAAATAATACTTAAAAGTCTAGTTTTCTAGATTCCAATGTTATGGCTCCAATTTAAAATTTATTTTTATTTTTCCATATTCTTTAACGCAGGATTGCGATACTATAATGACAACTAATTTGTGTTTAAGTGGAACTGTCATTTTATTATTTTTATGTTTTTTATAGCCCAATCTAAAAATTATAATTTTTTAAGCGTATTTCCCCATTTTTTCCTTGTTAGCATGGACTGTTTTCATTTGAAAAAACGCTTATTACTATAAGACTTTGGATAACCATTAGGATAATAAAAAAAGGTATTCTTCGTCTTAGCATCATTAATTTCTTTTAAGATGACCTTTACCTAAGAGGTTTTGTCATCATGGGGGATATAGCGAACAGTGAAAAGCCCAAAAAATATATAATAATAGATAAAATTTAACATTTATTGCCACCTAATTCCAGCCCAAAATTGCAAACAATTCAAAGCACTTTTTAGCTATACCAGAAGTATAACATATTTCTATTTTATCCGGTAAAGCTATGTTGTTTTTATTATTTGTAGCTTTAGTCTGATATAAGATGTTGATAGACGTTACATCTTACCGAATCTACTATATTTTTAAAGCACAGTATTTTTTAAGCACAGTTATGTGCTGTGCTCTCGCAACAGCCTTACTGACAAAAACAAACGATAACGCGAGTAAAACGCATTTAGTGCAAGATTAAATTTTCTCTTTTTTTTTTAATTATGTAAGAAGTAAAGCATTCTCTCAATAAGTACTTTAAAATTAAGAGAATATTTTTCTATTCCATTCCCTGGTAAATATTACAATAATCAAGCAAACTTGCAAGTTGCTTTTTTGAGTAAATAATGTTATACATTATACGCCTTTAAAAGAGGAAATTACGGAGTTGTTTAATCCCTGTTCTTTCCAACAAACCTAGTCAGCCAATTTTTGTAATCTATATAACCAATTTTGCATTAGAAAACCCATTTTTATAATTATTATCAGCTTTTATTTTTATTCTATTACTGTTCTAATGTAAATACCACCTTTTATCACAAAAAAAAAAGAAATTTAAAAGCACGTGCTAAGTATAACATTGTTATTTATGTTTTTTTGCAAATAGGAAAAGTAAACTCTCGCAATCTCTTTAATAATTTGTTAGTATTTTTTAAACTTTAAACTAACTACTGGGTTTTAAACAGGTACATTTGTTCATTATAGACTATCATCTTGCAGGGCTAAGTGGACTTATGCCAGGACCATCTGGAATGCACGGAAATACGAACGATTTTGGTAAGTAAATCATACAATAATTTAGTTGTATACCTAAGGTACCAAGGAGGGTAACATTAAAGATGGATCCTTAATAAACTTTTATTTATTGCAACTGTTACGATGATATGGTAAAAAACTAAGGATTTTATGATGATACAAATTTATATGCTAAAGAGTTCCTGTATCCAACAAGGACTTTTTATTTACAAAATTTATATGTTTAATGGTCTAATGGCTAATTATTATTATTTTATTTTATTATATCTGGCAGTTTTACTGTTTGCCATAAATTCTATCTATCTATTTAGCTTTTATCAAGGAACTGGGCTCCATAACAAAGTGCACTTAAAGTCTACAACGCTCTAAAAAGGCACGTGGTTAATTTATTACTATGACTAAATATAATTATTAAAATCGTAATAATATATATATATATATATATATATAATATATATATATATATATATATATATATATATATATATATATATATATATATATATATATATATATATATATATATATATATATATATATATATATTTTATATTATAAATGCTTTAAATATGGAATCCTCGAAAGTTTAATTACCCAAAAACTTTTTGTGAATATATAGTATAAAAGTATGGTTAGATATTTGTTGATTTTTATATCACCTTAGACTTTTTTTGCACTCTGTAAGTAAAATCAAAGAAAATAAAATACTTGCAAAAGCTATTTATTCTGTGATAGAAGAGGTCTATTTGCAAGATTATCCAAATTCAGGGACCAAACATAAAATTGTTTAATTTAGCAAACTGGTAGTGTTATGTACACACTTTAAGATTAAAAAATGCAAAAATAAAAAAAATGTTAAAGATTCTTTGAAAAAATACCACATTAGACATGACTTTGATAGTAAAAGAGCATTTTTTAAATGCGACACAGACACTTATTACCATTAAAAAAAACTTTTAAAAATCTTTAAAAAAGACCACATGATAGGTCTATCTTTAATAGTTTTAAAAATATGAGAAGCTAAATTTAAAACTAATTGTTAGTTTTTATTATATCTACAGCAGTATGCTACTGCTTACAGCGTACAGCGGCCCATATTTCCGCGACCTATTAAGTATGATATTTTTTTAAAGCTCCCTAAAAGGTTCTTTTCAAATGGTGATAGTTGTTTTAAAAGGCAGCCTATATAAACAATGCTATTTTATTATGAAACTCATGTCCATGCCTATACTTACATTTATCTATTATATTAAACTTATTAAACGTGGTATTTTTAAAAGATCTCTTTAAGGGCAATAAAGTATACGGGATGTTCCATTTAAAAAAATGCTGTTTTACTATTAACCTCGGACACAACTGTTAATTGTTTTGTGCATCCTTTAATCTTAATAGGTGTAAAAAATGCTATGAGTTTGCTAATTTAAAAATTCTGTGTTTCGACAAATAACAAAAATATCAGTGTTGGATACTTTATTTGGATAACTTTGTATAGCTTTATTGTTTTTAAACTTTAAAAAGAAAAAAAAATAAGTTTTAGTATTTTATTGTTCTAAATATATGGGTTAACATTTTAAATACATATAAAGAATTAAAACACATTCATGTTATTGTATGATATATTCTCCAAACTTATGAACCAAGTACAAAATTTTCAAATAAAAGAAAGATTATTGGCAGTACGTAAATAGGTACTGTAAGTTCCATAACATTATCGCACAGAACAATTGCAGTGAATATGCAGCCTAAATTTCTTTTATTCCTTTCACGTACAGAATTTTTATAAATACTCCCGGACAATAGAAATAATTTCCCATCGGCCTAAGCGCCAAAATAAAGCTTCAACTCTGAAAGGCGGCCTGCCTGAAAAAGTGACATCTGCCAACTGCGCAAACAAAGACCTAACAATAAATGTAACGAAAACTTTTATATTAAATATTTCGTTTACGTCTTACGAAGTGTCTCTGTATGATTTTGACAAAATCCCATGCAATAACCTGTCACGTTGACGCTGACCAGTGAAATGCGAAAATATATAAAAGTTAAGCATAATCTCCGAAGTAGAAGAAAAGCAATCTGATTTTTATTTGAAAATGGACTTTATCTAATATAAACCTTTTATATTAATATACAGGGTGTATCATAAAATACATTTAAAGTACTTCGACTTGTTATGTATGGATCATCATCATTTGTTAAAAGAAATTTCTTATAAATTGCCAATTGATTTTTACCATAAATATTTGCTCAAATATGTTTTATGATGATTTTCGCTTTTGTTTTATAAAATACTAACTTTTTTTCTTAATTAGAAAACACTAGTTCTGGTACCTTTTCGAAAAGCTTATTAAAACAAAATGTGTCCATTTATTTTTTTGATATCTGTCAAACAATGGTTCAGAAATTTATTAAGAGTCCATTTGCGCCGCGAAAATTGGATCCAATTTGGGGTTCGGGGCATCTTTTCTCAAAAACGGTATAAGTTATCGATAATTTTCAAAAACTATATGTAAGCCAATACTTAAATCTAGGCTTTCGCTGTAATAGTTTTTTAAATTTGGATTTAGTTTATAATATTTCCTTGAGTGAAAGTCATCCTAAAATCGGTTATGTTTAGATACTATTTTTTCTTAACTTGACTCATATTTCAAAAATCCGTTACAACAGAGGCATAGATTATTTCCTTACCTTCAAAATGGTGTATAATTTATGTCATTTAAGTGAAAAATAGTTACCGAAAAACGTTATCTCCTGAAGGCTTGCAATCGGAAACAACATCGCATCGATACACCGAATTTGAAAGAACCTAAATAAAATATAAATTTTTAATGCGGCTATACGAAAATTGTGGTAGTGGGAGTTTGTTAGTTTCCGCCCACCGTCTCCGCGTCCTTTCGCCCGTCCCCTAAGGTGTACCGTAAATGCACTCTTAAAAACTGACTTTTAAGTATTTAATGAACAATTACATAACAATAACATTAAAACTTAAATGTTACCCTTTTGGCGTTATAGTAACTGAAAATGTGTCCCATTAACATGCTGATACGGACCCACCCAACGCAGAAGTTTTCCTTTACCATTCTCAAAACTTCTGGCGTAAATAACCGTAGCTCTTACCGAATTATTTCCTTCAGCTTTTCTAATTTCTAGGTCTGGTGACATAGTCCGTTGTTCTTATATCGCTTCATAAATATAAATCTAAGGGATAAGATCCGGGGATCTAACCGTCCATTTTATAAATCCTTGCCTTCCTGTCCAGTTATTTGGATATGCAGCTTTCAAGAATTTTCTTAAATTTTTTTCAAAGTCGGAAAAGGCATCCTGCTAAAAAACTCCTTGGTCTTAATGTCTCTACTTGGGGAATATTCTTGGAATTCTTGTAGTGTAGATTGCAGATCACAGTCGATCCCTGGGAGCCGATAGAGACTACTTTGGGTATCATCGCTCTAAACTAAATGTTGCTTTATCGAAAAAAGGAATTCGGTCTAAATCATTAATTCTCGGTTTTTCTATGCGGTCATCGTAACTTCAACAAAATTCTGCCCTACTATCTAAACCATCCTTCATAAATCTTAAATTGGCTGCATTTTTAATGGTTTTTGTGCTAGAAGATTTGGTTAT
The DNA here is from genome assembly GCA_019359885.1 of Listronotus oregonensis. Lineage (NCBI taxonomy): Eukaryota > Metazoa > Arthropoda > Insecta > Coleoptera > Curculionidae > Listronotus > Listronotus oregonensis. Next base: position 53,358 of record JAHBCN010003103.1, on the reverse strand, counting down.
TTTTAACATCATTTTATGATTAATATGGTGGTTAAAACACCCGTTTTTAAGATTGCAAAATCAAATTCCATAAACAATTTTGAGGACGTATTTTTAGATATTAGAGAAATATTTTTCTCTGTTTTGATAGAAGCAGCGTCCTATTTAAAATCCCAACCCTATATGTTCAGTTCTGAACTAAAAACGTTAATAACATTATCTTAAGTCTTATTATTATTATTATTATTATTATAATTTTTGTTTGTAAACTAATAAAACCAAAGAAGAAATCGAAGTGTCTTTGACAAAATAAAAATAAAATTAAAATTTGTCCTTGAATCGTACCAAAACAGCTAATACATAGAGCCTTGCAATTAAAGTAGCACCTTCACTCTTTGCATATTAGTTAGTGATTTTATTTAAGTTAGGTTGATATTTTTAGGTTAGTAATTTAATTTAGCTAAATAACAATCAGTGAAATATACTGACTGCAAAAATGGTAGGGCCCAATTGTTTCATTCAAAAATTAAATTAAATAATATAGGTAAAAAAATTTTGCCCCTCTGGATCCCTTAAGCATACGCTACTGGTGACAATGATCTTAAGAATTTTGTCCGAAAACAGAGTATATATTTGGTGGTACATATTGACAAATAATAATAATATTAGTTTTTCTGTCGTAATTATATTTAGTGGTTCCGTGGTCTGTACAAGTCATGGTTTTTTGACAGAGCTAGGAGCGATATTCCTGCTTTAATTTTTTTTATTTTTGGGTTGGGTTAGAGAAAAATCTATAGTACCTGTTTCGGTAATTCTTACGTTTTTTAAAGGTGAAATATAAATTCTCAAAAGTGAGGTTTTATATCTTTAAAAATATTTTTAGTAAATCATTTTTTTTTGTTTAGTTTTAAATTACGTAGTCTATTTCTCCAAAGAATTATAAAAAGCATTATTTATTGCATATTTTAGCAGTTTTCTACATTAAATTATAAGAAATAGCAAAGCAATTCTTTAAGATTTTCGACCCACTTGAGACACAATAGCATTTTAGGAAAAGATACGATCAGAATTTATGGCCAATAAACAAAAGTAAATCAGAGAAAATGGCAATGGAAAGGGTGGCAGAAAGCTATTTAGAAAAAAGAATAGTCACTTTTAGAAAGTGTGTGACAAGTTTAATAAAAAATGGAATATATTATAGAGGCCTAATTTAAAAGACTTAAATATACAAGTGGCAATTTTGGATACAATTTGTAACAATTGGTAATATTTTAGTACCTAATTAAATGCTAGTTAATTTCTTCGATATATTTTTTAAGCCAATTCGATGTGGTGAATTGCATTAATATTTTCTGGTGTAGACACAAAAACATGTCTTCTTTGTTTTTGGTGATTTTCAACTTAAAATTTTGGATCTCTCAAATAGTACAACCTGATTTCTACATTTGCATAGATAAATGGTGCAAACACATCTTCTTAAACATCTTACGACTTAAACCTTTTAGAAACGGGTAGCATTCTAAAAAAGTTGCGAACTGTGTAGGGTTTTACATCACTATAGCTGTTTTCGGGTTCGGTAAATTACTGTTCTAGAACCGTCCGGCGCTTGCGCAATTCAAAATTGCCTGTTCGGGTTTTAAAGAACTGTTCTCGGAATTTTTAATTCTAAGTTCGCGTTTTTCTAGGACTACATTGGGACAGTTCTAGAACCGTCCGTATCGGTGGATTATGATTGCGTTCGAGATTTTCAAATTTCCTGATAATCCTGGAACTGTCAGAGAACGATTCAAAGTATTGAGCTACCGCGCATACAGTTCTGGGCCGTTCTCGGATAGTTCAAGAATCGTTCGTAAAACGAAACCCGAAAACAGCTTATACTACCTTAACTGTGAAACCTTTTTGCTACTTTTATCCCTTCTATGCCTTTAATTCTTTAAGTCTTGTATTATTAAACTGGTTTTTAGCTTAGTTCAGACACCCACGGTACGGTAGTACTATCGCTTTAAGCTTGTTTTGCTAGTTTTCCAAATAATGATAATAAAACAGTAAAACTAAACTAAGATGGTAAATGTCTTGTATCTATTAGAATGAATATGTATGTCACGTCATGTAATCTTATTTGTTCGTGGTCCTTGTGGTCACGGGCTTATCTTTACCAATTCTTTTTAAGGAATAGAATTAAATATTAAGTCGCATTAAAGTTATATGGGATAAAACTGGGTTTGTGGGTGACTTTGATTCTTCTTAGGATTGTGTGAGTAATAAATATAGCATAATGGTTTTTTGAGCTACCATGGTAATGGTCATATTAGGACTCATGCGGCATGTCAGGATAAGACCTTCATATTCCAACTTATTTTGTTATTAAATTTCGTCTAATTGGGGTGTAGCAATTACACGAAATTTGACAACAAAATTGGTTGAAATATGGAGGTCATTATTCCGACGGATTGTATGAATCAGAATTGTACTTTATTAAGTTCCTTAAAGGTCAAAATTAAAAAAAAGTCGTATTTTATTTATTTTTATATAATTTTTTAAATTATATACGTTATATTAAAATTATTAATTTATTGTTTACTGTATGTCCACAGTGGTAGTTGTTTTTGATAATTATATACAAGTGGGGTCAAACCTATTTTTGGCAATATCTAGGTGAAAAATTAACATTTTAATTTTTTTTGATTTTGCTAGTTTTTACGGCGCATTTATGATAAAAAATGTCGTGAAAGGAAAAAAATAAAGATTTCCATCGCTTTTCTGCCTTTAAAAGTAAAAAAAAAATTGGTTTTCATGTTTTTGGATAAAATTTGTATTTTAGCTTTTTGAGTTTTTAATATATATATATATATATATATATATATATATATATATATATATATATATATATATATATATATATATATATATATATATATATATATATATATATATTTTGAAAAATACATTAAAAACGAACAATTAAAAAAAAATTATTGAAAAAGTTAGTTTTTGTAACTAAAAAATCAATTTTGAAATTTCCAAAAATCCGTCTCGCTACTAGATAGCGGCGAAAATTTTGGATTTCATGTTTTTGGATATAATTTCTTTTTTATCTTTTTTTTTTGATGATGATAAAACCAACTCATTTAGACATCATTTTTTTTTTAATTGTTTGTTTTTAAACGTAGATTGCGAAAAAAAATATAACAATAAGCTTGAAGACAATAAGAATAAAAGTTCTTTAAGATTTGCAAAAATAACGATTTTTTGAACTTTCAAAGTTGATTTTTTATTTGTAATCTTAATTTTTGATATCACCATAAATCAGCCGTAAAAACAAAGAATTAAAAAAAATATGATGATCCATTAATTCATCTATTTTTTATGGCGAAAAATAGGGTTGACTATACTTGTAAATAATTACCAAATTCATTTTTACAGTACAGTTAAAAATATTATGAATTAATAATTTGGTATTTTAGAAGAAACAGATGTATCCGTACCTAAATTTCCAATTGTTATAATGCTAAATCGTCAGCATTTAAGCCATTGCTTTAATGGACCATAGCAATAATTGATTTAAATTGAAGTTATTACTGTAATTACTTTAAACTCTTTATGATATTAAAGTACAATACGTTGTCAATTGTTTTAACAATTATAATAATTATTTTGATTCGGTTATTAAATCAAGAAAGTTCTGTATGTATGCAGTACCTATTATTATTAGTGTCAAAATATATTTGTTGTAACCCTCTTACCAATAAGCTATTATACCAGTCAAGTCTATGAAGAAAAAAAAATTATAGAATTGTCGTTGATGATAAATGTTTTCTGCAATAAAAAAAGTGTTTTAAAAATTTAATTTGTAAAAACAATAACTTTCTTGAAATAAAATCTAATTATTAAGACAAAGAACTTAAATAAATATTTAAATTAATGGCCATTGACAATTTGGCAGTATCCTCGACGTAAAACAATTTCGTATTAAACGTTCTTAGTCTTACTAACCTGTTTACGAATTTCTGGAATTTTATACCATATTATTGCTTTTTTATGTATTTAAATTGGGTGGCTTGTTTTTGTACACTCTTTCTTTCAAATATTTCTACTAGAAGAAATTAAAGGGTGTTAAAAAGCGGGAGCTAACTCAAGCTGTAAAAATCGAAATACCTCTCTCAGTTTTACTTCTTTTAAAAAAGAAAGATTTTAATATTTTGTTACGTAAAATTTCGGACTTTTAGCTTTTGTAGGTGCTGAATATGGAACTGCTGCATCCAGTGTGGATTCTTTGTAAACCAATACCTACCCACAATTATGTCGGTTGACTGTTCCATTAGGGCAAAATAAAGTTTCATCTGTAAACAAAACATTGCGTGCGAAATTTTCATCATTATTGCAGATGTTTTGCATATTCTCGCAAAGACGTCGCGTCGATCAAAAGCATCCTTGTTTAGTTTGTGAAAAAGACAAATTTTCTAAGGATGATATTTTTTCTTATAATTATAAGGATATTTTAAACAAATTTTCAACCAATATTTTAAATTAAATCACTTGAAGATTATTTTGGTACGACAGTAAAATATGTAATCTATTAGTTTCATTACCGTTTTGTTTTATTGGAAGCTGTTTTCTTCTAATTTGATTACTGAAAGCCGTTTTAGTTTTTTTTCTACAAATATAGGTCTGGGTAGACTTCACAAAACCTTTTTAACATTTATGTTCAAAATTAATAGGAAAGCCAATACCTGATCACTTCTCAATTTGCTTGGAAAAAAGCAATATTTTTGAATTTTAAAATAGTAAAATATTAAAACATTTTAGGAATGGCAAAATCTTAAAAACCAAAAAAGTATAATAATAATAATAACAAATACAAGGGTATATAAGTTGCAATGAACATATTTATAATAAAATATTTTTTAAAACATTTAGTTTTGGTATTTTTCATAAAAATCCGTCGTTACAGCTCAGCAAAATAAACATTGGACATCTATTTTAGTTCATTTTAAATAACCTTCCAGGCATTTTTCCAAAAAATACACCCCCATCATACCCCTGTAATTTGAATTTAATCTAACGTAAGGGTGAGTTTGCAAAGCTTAAGTGCACGAGCCGTTCAAAATCGTTAGAAGGCCTCGCAGTGCGTAAATAATCCTAAATGTTCGCTTCTGCAATTGATCGAACTGTTAGAAATACCCTCGGGAAAGGATAAGGGATGCCTTGATAGGATAGTAGACTCGATGTGGATGATTACCAGGGTCGAACTTGTTAATCACAGACAGTTAAACTTTAATCTGTATTGAAAAGGGTTGGTTTAACTTGAAAGGTTTTCACTGTTAATGTAAATTTAAAAATTCGTAGTTTACCTGAAAGTTACATACTTCATACTAGTAAACCGATTATGTCAAAAAATTATTTTCCGTGTAATGTAGTACTGGTCATTTTAATATTTTTGCATAGTATCGCTTATGCAGATAATATGAATTTCTTTTAACATTCTTTTTTGTTTTAATAGAATTCTTTTTAATTTTTTGCTTTGGTTATCCTTAATAGCCACGGTTTTATGTAAGTCAAATAATGGTTAATAATAATAAGGATTCCAGTACAAATTTCGTGCTTTATCATTTTGCATAGCATATACTTATTAGAATCCATAATTACAAAAATCGTAGCGGTAAATATTTTTGAGAAATACATCTGTTAGAACTTCTCTCTGTTAAGTGTAAAAATAATATTGTTTTTCCTTTTAAAAAGAGAAAACCTCGAACTGTATGTCAAATGCCTAGTCGATTATTACCACATCCAAACACAAGGTTCTTTTTAAACTTCCCCTTCTTTTTTTAACCCCTTAGACCAGTTAAAGTCTTAAAAAAAACCTTGAAACCTTTATATTAAACGGTTCTTATTATAAATTTTACTGTTCAATAATTCCATCAGTATGTTTTCTTTGGGATTACTCGCCTTACAATTTTTTTAGAAAATGGGACCACTTCTGTCAGGTCCTGGGATATAACGAACTGAGCCTGCTCAGCCCTATTGATCCCTATGAACTTGCAGAGCGCCTGCAACAAAAAAGAAGAACCCCCCCCAAAAAAAACAAAAATCAAGAACACTAATCTACGTTTAGTGGCAAGTCGGCCACGGTTGTCAAGATGAAAAATCAAAAAAAAATTAAAACTTTTTTTGATTTTTCATCTGAACAATGGTGCCCGACTTGCCACCGAAACGTAGACTAGTGTTCTTGATTATTGGGGGGTTTTTCTTCTTTTTTGTTGCAGGCGATCTGCAAGTTCATGGGGGTCACTAGGGTTGAGCAGGCTCAGTTCGTTATACCCCGGGACCTGGACTAAAGTGGTCCCATTTTCTAAAATATTGCAGGGCGATTAATCCCAAAGAAAACATAGTGAAACAGTTTTTAAGTTTTAGCCTTGTGCAAATAAATACCTGTAATGTCGACACTGTCTTTTGCTATAGAAATATATACCCTAAGAATTAAGTTTTGGTAAATAATTAATTAAAGTTTATGTCACAAAATAAAATTTTATCAAATAAAATAATTCGTCGAATAGTACATATTTTTTTAAAAAAATAATAATAAATTCTAATAAAAAAAGATACGGACCCAGAGATGTAATATGTGGTTTTTGATGTATTTTTGCCTCCTTAACACGAATCCGGAGTCAGAATTTGACCATCAGGTCACAATTTTTTCTTACCCTAAAAAACAGGTTTTAATCACCAAAAATACACAAAAAACACCAGCAAAATAAGGAAAATTTGTTTTTTTTTATTTTTCTAATCTTAATTTGGTCTAAGATTTTCAAAATTTAAATGGGCGGATTAAATATTGCGAAATGATTTTTGAAAATCTTGTTTGCTAATTGGATCCGCTATTTTGAATTTTAAAAATCTGACCTTAAATTTGTCGTCAGCGACTAAGTTAACCGGATGAGTAGTGAAAATTAAAAAAATATTGAATTTTGCAAATTCGACTTTGGATGTATTTAGTAACCTATAAAACTCCTGTATACCCAAAATTTAGGAAAATAATGATTTCTTTAAAGTTATAAAAAAATCAATTTTAAGGGTGCATTTTTATTTTTCATGGTCCTTTGCTAATAAATGTACATTTAGAAAATAAAATAATAAATTTGCCCTATTTTTGCTTGTGTTTTTTCGTGTATTTTTGGTGTTTTGGACCTGTTTTTTGACGTTAGGAAAAAATTGTGACCTAATGGTAATTCCCATCACAGATTTGTGTTTAGAAGGCAAAAATACTTTGAAAACCATGTATCACATATCTGCGTCTAATACTTACCCCACACATAGGCACAGTGCTTGGCTGACACAGCCGCTACGACTAAGTTCCAATATCACAACTCGGATAGGAGCGATGTAAATAGAATAGCAAGAGATGCTAATCCGGATATGGAACCTTTGAGTTTTTGAATCAGTGTGTTTTCTATTTGTTTATTTAAAAAGTAGAATACTATAATCTGATTACTTCTGTTAGACAAAAACAACTGAACAAGAAATGTTATTCATTAGTTCAAAAAGTCATTAACCGTAGTTACAACAACAAAAAGTATATTGCATTGGTTCAAAAAGTCGGTAATCCTGATTACTTACAAACGATAACGAACAGATTTTAGAGTCAAGCTGTATGCTGTGATTTTTTTTGGTCAATTGCGATGGATTTTGACAGCGTAATTACTGTTTATATAAATTATTTTGCATGTTTAATTATATTAAACCGATTTATTTTAAATCGGACTAAAGGGACGCGATAGATTTTTTGTCCTGAGTAAAATAAAAGAACGAAGCAAAGAAAGTTATATTGGAACTTAGCAAAACTCGTGTCGTCACAAGCCGATTTGGTCTGACATCAAATTAAAAGAACCAGACGTGAACTTAAATCGTAATTAGGCCGAAACTATTTTTTTGTTAACTATACCGGGTGTCCCTAACAGGTGGCTCACCCCTATAACTTTTTGATTTTTTAAGATACAAAAATAAAATTTGGTACATAGGTATATCACATAAATGTGCACTGTTTGACGTATTCAGCTGTTTTCTGTCATTTCCTGTTTAACCGGAAATGACCTTAACTTTGTTATTTATTTTAAATGTGACACCCTGTATATTTGTGCTTATTTTAATAGGAAATGTCATTCCGAGTACAATGACACCCCATTTATTACTTTTTGACATCTAAGCTCCAAAAATTTTTCATTTTTAATTTTCAATCCAGAGTGCCATGAATGCAATAAAACGGCAAATTTTTGACAAAGTAGTCACGGAAAAACAGATGTGACCGCCTTTTGTTTTCAGTAGCCTCTACAGACTCGTTTAAAGTATGCAAAATCGTATTTATGGTCCTAAGTCAATTTTTTCAAATGGACCGAGGTGGCTCAGTACCATAGCTAAAAAGAGTATTTTTTACCCACAATTTGAATCCACACAATTGATGTTTAATTTAAAAGTATTTCAGAAAAATTCACATTATTTGTTATTTATTTATTTTTCCATAACACCATTAACCAGCCGCTGCCGACAGCGTTGATAGAAAACTAAGGCGGCTAGGAAAACAAAATAATTGTTTGTTGCCATCCTGAATCTGTAAGATTCCCAAATTATCTAGTACGGGTATTCATTTAATTTATTTATTACTCATTTTGTGTCAAATGCTACTTGTGACTTGTTAGCACATCTACAATTTAAATATTAAAAGTAAGTAGTCTAATAAAACTGTAGTTATTTTACTATAAACGTGTTAAACACTTTGTCCAAAATTTTAATCTTCAATAAAATAACGCATTGCTGACAAATTAAATTGTATTTGAAAACAAATAAATAAATAATAAACTCTTTTTAATTTAATAAATTTTCGAAATGAGCATCTTGTTGTCTTTGGCATAATTCAATTCTGTCAATTGTTTCGCGTATAACATTTTGAAGCTGCCTTGGTGTAATACTATTAATTGCTGCCCTTACTCTATTTTCCAACTCGTTTCTTGTTGCTGCCGGTGTATTGTAAACCTCGTTTTTGATGGTTCCCCATAAATAAAAATCTAGAGGTGTTAGGTCGGGTGATCTAAAATTTAAATAAACAAATTAATTCCTACAAAGTCATTAAATAATCAATTGTACCTTGGGGGCCATCTAACTGGTCCACTATTCCCAATCCAATTTTCTCCGTAAGTAGTATTTAAATAGGCTGATACCATCCGCGTAATGTGGGGCGGAGCTCCATCTCGTTGATAAAATACGCCATTTCTATTTATTAGAGGGATTTCATCCAAAAAAAATTCAATTTCATGAGAAAGAAATTAGCAAATATCTTTCCCCTGTCAAATGCCCTTCAAAAATTATGGGGCCTAAAATTCTGTCTCCCAGAATTCCTATCCAACAATTAAATCCAAAACGTTCCTGAAAATTACCTTCTTCCATTAAATGCAAATTTTCTTTAGACCAATATCTTTTATTGTTCCTGTTAAAAACACCTAAATTTGTAAAGCGACTTTCGTCTTTAATAAAGAATTTTATAAGGAAAAGTGTGGTCTTCTTGGTATTTTTGTAAAAACCAGTTGCAGTATTCAAGTCTTCGGTGGTAATCAGCCTCGTAAAGATGTTGCTGTAATTGATATTTATAAGAACGATATTTATGTTTATGTAAAATTCTCCACACGAAATTTTTCGATATTTGACATTCAGCAGCAATTTCTCTAGTTGAAGCATTTATATGAACTTCTACATATGCCAAAACATCGATTTCTTTGTCCTTGTTCACAATAAAATTATGGTTTACTGCAATTTCATTAGGCTCATTTCGCATTTTTACAACCAGTTTTGGGTAATAATGCCGCGTTGGATGACGGCGCTCGGGAAACCTTTCTGCATAAACTGTTGCAGCTTGTACCGCATTTTGCCTACATTCTCCAAAGACCAGAAGCATATCAACTTTTTCGCTTCTTGTATAATTCTCCATGGTTTATTCAACTTTTAAACTAGGAAAAATAGGCAGCAGCTAACGTAATAATAGGTATAACTATTAATTTCTTAATAATTTATTCGAAATCTGACAGATTCAGCATGGCAACAAACAATTATTTTGTTTTCCTAGCCGCCTTAGTTTTCTATCAACGCTGTCGGCAGCGGCTGGTTAATGGTGTTATGGAAAAATAAATAAATAACAAATAATGTGAATTTTTCTGAAATACTTTTAAATTAAACATCAATTGTGTGGATTCAAATTGTGGGTAAAAAAATACTTTTTTAGCTATGGTACTGAGCCACCCTCGGTCCATTTGAAAAAATTGACTAAGGACCATAAATACGATTTTGCATACTTTAAACGAGTCTGTAGAGGCTACTGAAAACAAAAGGCGGTTCACATCTGTTTTTCCGTGACTACGTCAGCCTTTTATTGCATTCATGGCACTCTGATGAAAATTAATGCAAAATTTGGGTGATGTCAAAGTAATAAATGGGGTGTCATTGTACTCGGAATGACATTTCCTATTAAAACAAGCAAAAATATACAGGGTGTCACATTTAAAATAAATAACAAAGTTAAGGTCATTTCCGGTTAAACAGGAAATGACAGAAAACAGCTGAATACGTCAAACAGTGCACATTTATGTGATATACCTATGTACCAAATTTTATTTTTGTATCTTAGAAAATAAAAAAGTTTTAGGGGTGAGCCACCTGTTAGGGACACCCGGTATATTTAGCAAATGGTTCTTTATAGGCAAAAGAAGACATTTGAAGTGTTTATAGATTAAAATAAATTGTATGCAAGGGGCCCATTATTAAATAATAATGGTCAGTTCGGATCTGCTTTACTTACAGTCAAACATTGCGTTTGCTTTTGCTCGTTCAAATCCCTCCGTATCCAGCATTGGTCTATTGATTTATACGGCTTGTCCGTTCTCCATTCTGTATCTGTTTTTGCTTTTAAGGATGGCTATACAATGATGACGCTTAAATATTCTTGGCTAGCCTTTGGAAAACTATAAGCACGTATTTTTGGTAAAACCGAAAGTAAATCTATACAAAAAAATGGTTTTATTTAGTTTTTTTAATGGAAATTATGCTTATATGCTGCTAAGTATAGCGCTTACAGAATGTAATTATGTGAACTCATGTTTGAAAGAATAAAAAAACTCTTATTTGGTAAAAAAATATATATTTCTTATTTTTATAGGTTTTCATATTTTTTTTTATTTTGATATTTTTATTCCTTTATTATAAGTAAAGCAAAAAATTTAGCGTCTTTCAAGCAGTGATCGGCAGTATTGATTTTTCGTTAAGGATTTTGATAATATTACTATTTTTTTTTGAAAAAACAGTAATTAGCAAAACAATAATAAGTTTTTGAAAAAATAAGTAATAAGAAAAAAATATTACTATTTTTCTTGAAAAACCAGGAATTAGCGAAAAAATATCATTTATTTTAACAAGTAAATAGCGAATATAAATTGCTATTTTTTTAGAAAAATTAATAATTAGCCAAAAATATTACTTTTTTTTCAAATGACAAATAATATTAGTTTGGTTGGTTTTCGGACAAAATAAAATCCATTTCGATCTGTAGATCCATTATGTCTACAAGAAATGGTAAACTGTTTTACCTTACGTGCCTTCATTATGCCCTTTTTTCCTTAACTTAGTATAGTAATTAGAATATGTTGACAGCAGTGATCGGCAGTATCGATTTTTTCGTTAACGATTTTGGTAATAATACTATATTTACTGTAATATTAGTAATTACCAAAAAAATCTTAATCTTTAAAAAAGAAAACAGTATTTAGCGAAAAAATATTACTAATTTAAAAAATATATAGTAATTAGCGAAAAAATATTACTAATTTTCTCAAAAAATTATTATTATTTTTTCGTTACTTACTAATTTTTCAAAGAAATAGGAAATAAAACATATTTTTTGCCGATCTCTGCCTTCCAGTTAAACTAGGATTTTTTTAAAGAATTTTAATGCATTTTGTAAATAATTACACAGGTTCACAAAAAAAAATGGTGTGTACTGGATGTAGAACTAGGATTTTCTGGTGTATTTTTTCCACTGAACACGAATCTGAAGTCAAAGTTGGGGGTCAAACAGAAAAAAAAAAAATCCGATACGGTACATTTACCGACAGAAACCTACCTAAGGGTTCATTCCCGGAATTCTCGGCCGAGAATTCCCGGGAAATCCGGGCTTTGTTCCCGGAAATCAAGCTCGAGAAAACTCGAGAACTCGAGAAATCATATTTGAGTCTATGAAATTATAAAATAAAACTATTTGCGTTTGCCGCTTGTTTTAACGCGCGGCGGCGGGCGGCACGGGCCAAAGCGCCGTGGTACCCTTGATCTCGCCGATCGCGCGCGGCAAGCCCTGGCGGCGTCGTTTTATACAATACAATACAGTAGGTAATACCCAGTAATGCCAACCAGGAAATTATTCCCTAGTTCTGGTTTTTCCAAAAGGAAAAGGGAATTTTATCTAATATCTAGGGAATTTTCAACTTTGGTTGTTTTCAGTTCAATTTATAAATTTGGTCAATTTATCAATTTTAATATTAAATGGACTACTAATAAAGTACCTATTAAATCCTTATACCCGGGTTATGGTTTGACCATTGTATCTTTTCAAAAATTGCTTCTTGTTGGCTGATTAATCTAATATGGGTTAATTCGTGGTATCGGGTTTCGGGAATTACAGATCAACTGCTACTTAGCATCTCTGCATGTTGTTGCCCTTTCGTATTTTGTGGTTTTGCCCACAATTCTAAGGAAAAAAAAGGTCAAGTTCGTGTATTTGTTGCCCCACAGTAATGCCGAGACTGAGCGAGTATTTTCAGTCGTTACCGCGTAAAATAAAAGCAAATTAATTATCCAGTGAGGCATTAAATGCAGTGTGTTTAATTCGTCTTTCTATGAAAACGTGCAAAATTATTCATTAAATGAAAGACATTTATATTATGAAAAAGGAAAACCTTTATAAAAAAAAGATTGATTTTAAAATTTTTAGAATTGTTTTTTTTTTAGAAACTTTTATTTTTGTTAATTCATTTTGCTATCTCTGTCCATTGTTACCATGAGATTTTATTTTATGTATTTTTTTAACTTTTCTGACAATAAAGTCATTTCAGTAAATTATTTTTCATTTAATTTTGATCTAGAAATTTAGAATTTTTTCCAGAAAAATTGGAATTTTCACCGAGCTTGGTTGGCAACACTGTAATACACACATTTCATTAGTGGTTCGACTCTAGCTGAGTTCAGACGGTTTACAAAGTGTAGTACAGCAATTTGTAATTTCTCGACAACCCGAGAAGACCCGAGAAATTAGCCTCGAGAATTCTCGAGACCCGAGAAATTGATAAGCTCGAGAAATCATGAACCCTACTACCTACCAATGAATATTTGAAACAAGAAATAAAGCTTTTCAAATTGTCTATATTTAATATTGTGATTGTTTGTTTAAATTATTTATTTGATTAAGATGAATTCTAAATCACTTAAAATTTGCAGACAAAATCCAAAAATCAATAAAAAAATAATTTTTACCTTGAAAAAATCCTGAGAATTTAAATTTTTAATTATAATTTTAAAAATATTGCATTTAGACAAAAAAAATTATATAACTTAAATTAGAGCTCTTATAAAAATACATAGTTTATGTCATATAAAGTTTCGTGTATCTGTTATAGTTTTTGAGATAGTATAGTATTAAATTAAAAAAAAAATGTAGCAAAGTGATAAAATTTAAATAAATGTTTTTTTTCGTATACATGCATTTAGCAAAAAAGAAGTACAGGGTAATTTTTTTAAAGTGTTACAATGCGATATGTCAAAAATTGTTTCAAATATTTCCATAAAATTTTGGTGACCTAGTTAATATAGGAGGTAGGACATACTATTCGTTATCTTTGACATTTTTCTCATACCCTCTTTTGAGGGGTGGGGTGTTACTTTGGAATTTCAAATGGAATGATGGGTTTTTATTTTAGAATATAGATCTACTTAAAGAACTAGGTTTGAGTGCTAAAAAAATCTTCACTGGTTACAGAATTATGATCAAAGATCGTTAAATTGAGTTGTACAATTTATTTTTAAATTCAATCAAACTATCCTTGATTAGAAGTCCGTAACCAGTTAGCAATTTCATTTTTTGTTTGCACACAGACCTACTTTTTTACGCATATTTGTATTTTAAAATTTCAAAGTTACCCTGTCAAAACTTCATTAACATATTTAAAACCTTTTTCCACTTATCCCTATGTAAATCTTTAAAAATACACACTGTAGAATGGAGTTTTTAATGCATAAAAATAACGTGGTACTCAATATCATGTCATGTAATAAAATATGACTTTTGTGTGAATTTATCAGTTGTATTTTTAATAACGTTAAAAGAAAAATTCCAAAATAACAAATTTAATCCAAATATTGCCTTTGTCAAACCATAACGCTTATTGACTTTTTTTATTAGAGAAACAGCTCAAGCAAAATAATGGCATTGGTAAAGGGAAAAGTTTTTACGTTACATGACCGCTTTGCATTAAATTCTAGCCGACATGCAAGCATTTAAGCCATTAAAGAAATAAAAAGATGTTTTGTCTTTCTTTCTTTTAACCACGGGAACTGTAATAAAGAAGGACGTAAGAAAGAAATCTATAGGGGAAACCGGCAAGGCGGGAAGGTAATTTCTTAAAATATACCGAAGCAATGGGAACCTTTATCGAACATAAAGTAATAAATGTGCGTTTATAGCGTCCAGGCACGAATCCCGATAACTACGCCCTCTATTACCGACTGATACCGTTTCGGCAACGCAATTTCTTAAGAAATGTGATAGTCTTTGTCCATTAGCAGGTCACGATAGGGTAAAAAGAAATTCTTAGTATTATAATTTAAAAGGCTGATCCCGTAACTATGTAATGATTGCAATAAAACAATCAGTCCAAGACAGTGATTTTTTGGATTCCATATAATAAAAAATATTTGATGTTAATTGTGGCTAGAATTATATTTTATATTATTATAATTACCTTTTGTCTCTTTATTTCTGGCTTGTATCTACTGATAAAGAATTTATAGTTTATTCAATACGTTATTCTTCCCAGAAAAGCTTATTTTATCTTAGCAGCAATATTTCAGAAAATGTGCTGCAGAAAAATTATTAGTTTCTAAGCAAGGGACAAAATTGTAACTGATAGCATATTAGATTTAGGTAACGGCTAACAACATTGCTAAGTATTTGTTGCGTGTTTGGATTTAAAAGTATAATTTATATAGAAAGAAAACTATATGTTAAATATTACTTTTCCTCAATCACTGTACCTACCCCGCGACTAGTTGATCAAATAAAAAAAAAACATTTGTAACACTTTTGCTCAAGAAAATGTGTTTAAATGCTTTATTTCTAATTAAAAAGAACAGCATACATGAGTAAAATTTATAAAAAATCGGTAATTATCTCAAAAGTTGCCTTCTCTCCGATTTTGACTAAATTTGGTATACGGTGGTTTTTTGAGGCGCTGATTGCGAATCTGAAAAAAATATTTTTTCGGCAACGTTTCGTTTTTAGATATTTATCATCAAAGTTAAAAATCAAACTAACCTCATTTTTACTATATTTTTCCTTCTTTTTGTACACAATTCTTAATTTTTACACTAAAGCGGCACACAATATTTTATAAACACCTTTTAAAACTTTGTATTTTATTTATTTTATACCATTTTTCCATTAAATTGCGAACTTTTAAGTTCAAAGGCAGTGACCATATTTGTTTATAAAATCCTAGTGTATACATGGTTGCGGACACATTGTGGCGTGTGAAAGTGGAGGTTTAGGTGTAAAATAAATATAAAAACAAGTTTTTAAAAGCTGTTTGTAAAATATTGTGAGTCAATTTAGTCTAAAAATCAATTGCACAATTCTGTGCAAAAAGAAGGAGGATAGTGTAAATAAGATTAGTTTGATTTTCAACTTTGATGATGAATATCTCGAATACGAAACGTTGCCGAAAAAATATGTTCAGATTCGTTATCAGAGCACTAACAACCGTATACCAGATTTGATCAAAATCGGCAACTTTAGAGACAATTACCAAAAAATCATTACATAGTTATAATTATTCTGTTTAACTTGCTTTATGACATAAAAAAAAGTTACAGTTTCAATTTTATTGTTTTTTGAGACTTAAATTATACATATTGCATAATTGAGACTGAACACACCCAATGCAGCAATATCTTCAAAAATAAACTTGTAAGTTTAAAGGCTTACTCTAATGCTAAGTTTCTGATATTGAAACTGTAATATTTATAAAATAATTTTATATAACGCTTTAAATAAAAGAAGTTGTTTATACAACAAATACAATCAAACACCAGTGCATCTTAAATTTAAAAAAAATGTATTTTGGCAAATATGGCCCCTTTGCGAGTTAATACATAGACAAAGAAAACAAGCAAGAGTTTGACAAAACCATTTCACAATGACGTCTGTCAAGTATTACATCTGTCAAAAAAAGCACATGAAAAAAATGACGCATTGAAAATACTATCTGTCAAACTAACATCTGCCACAATGATATTTTGTCAAAATTACATTATGACCTTATGGTAATCAATCATTGTAACAATTTTAGTTTAAATCGGTTATAGTGTTCTTTTAATATTTTTTAACATTTGACTTTAATCTAATTCTAAAGTTCTGCACAGAAAAAAAAAGCATTCGTAATAAAAAATTAATTAATTTAGTAAAACTCTTACGTAGAATTGTGGGACTCAAAATAGTGGACTATGAGTAAGACAAAAACAGACAGTGCTGAAATTTATTTTAGTTAAGGGCCCCACAGACCATCGTTCTTTTTAACCTCCTTAATCGCCGATTAAGACTGCTCAGTCGGACGATTAAAACTTTTATTTCCCTACACTTAATTTAATTTTAAACCGTCTTAATCGCCGAAAGCTGCAGTCGTTCACCGAAAAACGTAAATAAAGCGTGTTTATTTGTTACAAGAATGTCGTATTTAAAACGTTCTGCACCACACACTTTGTTTTTACAGTTACTGTTTGACCTCCGACCGGTGAAGTGCTCGCGATAAAAAAAGCTGCTTTGCATTACTTCGGGACGGCAGTTTTTTTTTTCGGGAAGGCGGTTTGAGGAACCGTTTCAACAGCTTTTACCCCCCGGGATCAAGGAGAGCTTACGCCAAAAGATGGAGTCCTTCTACCTGTCCCTTTCTGTTTTGGGGGCCCCACGAAGGATTTTCCTAATGGTGAAAGATGGTTGCGCGCTCAACAGGAAGTGACAGTACTGACAGAAAGCGGTTATACGTAATACCAGTAGCAGTCCTTGGTCGGATCGCCATTGTACCTTTGATTGATAAAATCATTGCAAAACAAAAAAGAAAAATCTTAATTTTGGGAGCCACCAGGGGCACATGCCCGTCTTACTGGAGACTTCCACATTAGACAAAGCCCGGGAAAGCTGTGTCTGGAACGGAGAGTTCTGGCAATTGACCCAATTAGGGATCCAAGCCAAAAACAAAGAAAGAACAAGAACAACACTTTGCTTTTGAATGAATCGGCCATTAAGATTTCAAGTGCGGCCAGAAATTTTACCGACGGTATTATGTTCGGTTTTCGCTCACAAACTGGCAATGTTAATCGACACTTTTGATCGCCACGATTAAAACTGCTTAAAAAAACGAGGTCTATGGGGGCTTTAAAGTTATGTTAACGGAACAAATTCTTGAGTAATTTATAAGAACGTCTTATGCAACAATATCTTTATAAATAAACTTGACAATTCCACTTATGTATAAATAACCCCATTTAAAATGCTTAAAATCAAAATTTGCCCTGTCGTTTCTCAGTAACGACGGTATTTTATATTGTTAACTAATCTGTCAATGATTGTGTCAATGTTTCATTTGCGGAATTGTCTTATCAATTACCATTCATGTTCAGATTTTGAATCAGATATTTTTTGTCTGGTTTCAAATACTTGCTTTTGGAAATTTAACTTAGCCTGTTTTTTAAAAATCAGGGTTCCGTATATAATATTCTTTTAACTCTGAACACTGTAACATTTACTACAATCATTAATAACCTAATTAACTATTCTTTTTTGTCAGAATAGTTATGTCAGTATTCTTTTTGTCCTAAGGATACTTAGACTTCCGAAAAACTTGTTAATAAAGCACATCCAGCCAAACCCCATCGCATCTATAATATAACAAGGGGAGAATATCGATATAAGCAAGACAAAAACAGATATAGTGCGAACTGTTTATTGTGTCTAAAGCTATGTGCGCAATTTAAGAATAGAACAAAAGAATAAGGCGCACTGAAGCTTCGCAATAAAAGAGAAAAGGAAATGGATTATGAACGACGCGACTTGGATGAGCTTTAATTTTAATTTCTAAACTCTACTTTTTGTTAGATTCAGCTTTAAGAACGTGTAAATAAAAACGTTTTAAATGTGAAAATGATATTCACAACGCTTAATTTGTACTGCAAATCATGTAGCGGTATAATGGTATACTTAGTTGTAGAGCTTTCCTTGCATTTTAGAATATTAACTGTACAGGGTTATTCATTTTAAAGTAAACAGGGCATATTGTTGAACTTCCCCTTACTTAACGAATATAGCAATTTCGTGTATTTTTTTTCCGTAGAATTAAAAAATCTAATCAGAAAAATATTTGAAACAAAAACAAAAGAGTTACAGCACGAGTGACATTTTTTTTTTAATGATATATTTTTATATTAATAGATAGAAATTTTCACGAGAAATTCGGTAATATAGGGGTTACTGGGTTTATTTCCTGCGGTTCTGCTGCAATTGTCCAAAAACTGCATGATACTATAAGAATAGTTTCACCTGAAAAAACCTGGCTGCCACAGATCACAGGTGCGTATTTGTCAAAGTCAAGAATTTTAAAAATATGTTTATTACTTTTTGAAGTAGTTTTATAATGAGGTTTTTATCAGAAAACCGCCAGGGAGACACAACGAAGATATGTTGCAAATTTCTACTGAAAGATATTAGTAAAAACGATTTTAAAACTGAAGGTCTTATTCGAAGAAACAAAATCGTTACATATCAGAAAAAGGACTACAATGAGAAAAAGAAACCGGGATTGAGCTATTCTAAATTATTTTACTTTGTATCCCATGAAGTCAATTACTGACGCAGTTAAAGACTTCAGGTATGGCCCTGCAAGAAGAAGAGTAACCTATGCGACGGTTCAGAGAACACTGAAATATTTCAAGTATAAGTATCTTCCATATCACGTTCTTCTAGTGCATCATTTAACACGTGAACAAAAGGAACTTCGCATTCAATTTGTTTTCCAAATTTTAATTCATGAACAAGATAACGATCCTACCCTGTTTCAAACGATTCTTTGGACGGATGCAGCTAAGTTTACTACATCGGGAATGTTTAACCAACGCAATACGCACAGCTGGGCAAGACAAAATCCCAGGAAATTTCAAGATATTAAATACCAAGGGAGGTCTTCTCTTCATGTCTGGTGTGGTGTGCTTAACAATAGAATTGTCGGGCCAATATTCTATGAGGGATTCTTAACTGGAGAAATATTGAGGACATTTTAGAAGAATTGCCACTCGAAACGTATCGCAAGATAATTTGGCAACAAGACGGAGCGCCGCACCATGCTGTTCGTCAAGTTGTGCAGTATCTCAATCGCCGATACAATCAGTGGATTGGACGTTGCGGCACTATTAGAAGGCCACCTAATAGTCCAGACATTAAAATTTTGGACACTTTTCTATGGGGTCACTTAAAGAATGTCGTTTACCAAAATGGGAACACAAACACGGAAGAAATAAGTATATTGTATTTTAATTTTTTCCGATTATTGTAATGTGGCTGCTTGGTTTAGAAGTAGATATATCATTTTTAGCATATAATATAATTTGAAGCCATTCTTCTGATGAAAACCTCAATATAAAACTACTCCAAAAAGTAATAAACGTATTTTAAAAATTCTTGACTTTGACAAACAAGCACCTGTAACCTGTAGCAGCCAGGTTTTTTCAGTTGAAACTATCCTTATAGTATCATGCAGTTTTTAGACAATTGCAGCAGAACCGCAGGAAATGAACCCAGCAACCCCTATAGCACCGAATTCCTGATTCGTGAAAATATCTATCTATTGATAAAAAATTAACGGGGTATTCCATTTAAAAAAGACGTCACTCGTGTTGTAACTCTTTTGTATTTGTTTCAAATGTTTTTCTGATTAGATTATTGAATTCTACGGAAAAAATACACGAAATGGTTATATTCGTTTTTTTTTTTAAAGTAGAGGTAAGTTCAAAAATAAAGCCTGTTTACTTTAAAATGAATAACCCTGTACCTATTCGAAAACAATCATCAAATTAAAGCTGTTGGGGTGTGTCAACGTGACACACTGAAAGCGTTAGAGCAGATTTACCGTACATCAAAAATTATATTTCAAAAGTCTATTTAGATGGAAAAAGTTTGTCCTCTTTTTATGCAAAACAATAATTTATTTACGTCCTAAAAAATGGTAATCGAGATTTTCGTTTATTTTTAGTTTGTTGACAATATGGCGAAGGTGTTTGCTTACAAGAGTTTTACGCAAACATAGACTAGGGCTATACTGAACAAATCACTTTTAAAATAATCTTTCCTTATTTACTTTAGAATAAACTTAATAAAACTATCTATTAAAATAAGACATAGTACGTCCAACGTATAATAAGGTTTGTGTTCCCTGAAGTAAATTCCTTACCTATTAAATATTTATTTCGTACTTAAGTAGCTAGATACTGTTCCTAACTGTTTTAACTTTAAATGTCTAAATAAAACCAACTAAAAGTGCAGCGAAACCTTTGGCATTTCAGATGCCACAACGAGCAGCAGCAGCTTCCCAGGAGTACAGCATGATCAGCCATCCTACCGATGTACCGATGGATCAACTGTGGATCAAAGAAATCTCAGATACGATATGAAGTATGAATGCCCATTATGTGACAAAATACTTAAAGACCTAGTATTAGCTAGAGTGCACCTCGATGAACACTATCCAAGAGAAAGCTTGTTTTGTCCAGTAACGCAGTGTAGAAAAAAGTTCGCCCATCCAAATTCAGTGCGAAACCATATGAGGCAAAAGCACTTCAAAGAGTGGACAATAATGAAACAAATTAAGTGGACATTATAACGTTAATAAAACATTTTTAATTCAGTTAAAATAACTTTATTTAACGATTAATATTATAAAGTTGAAATTTAAATAGTGAGGATAAAATTCCCTCGTATTCCCCGTTTTAAAAGTGCTTCGCGTATGCAACCAAATATTCTCGGCTATATCGTGTACCATATAAGAATATTTTCTTTCATATAGGAGTATCAAAAATATTTTAATGTATACGCGGAATCGTAGAGACTCAAATCTTTAACATCATTAATCATTTGTAGAATAAAATATGGACATACGTTGTAGACTGATTATCCAATTCAGTATTTTAGTAAAGTATTATATTATTTTGTGTGATTTTATTTTTGTAAGTTCTAGAGTTAAAAGTCAATAATGTTATTTTTACCAAAAATGTATATTGTAGGAAGTAGAATAAAATAATAATTTTTTTACGTTACTTGGATAACATAAATTATAACAAAATTTTTGTCATAAGTTAATTAATATTCATGAAAATTAATAAAAACATCTAAAACTGTTAGTTTATTTTTTACTGATTAAATTAAAAATATAAATGATTTGTTTTAAATTTAAACTTTTACCTTTATTTTTATTAAGAAAGTTTTATCTAATAAATATTTCACAAGAGACTGGGACTCGAGTGATCCTTACTTTCATATCAAGGACGTTGTTTGCGATGTAGTGTCAGGGTCGGCCAACCAAAATTGGTTGGCGATTGATATTTTACCAATGTTCGACAACCTTTAAAGGCAATGTAAATGACACTGTTGTGTCTATAAGGAAGAGATTAAAAATACTTTCTGCATCATTGCATTCTTGTGTTGCTGAGTATAAGCCACATTAAAAATTAGAGGCAATGGCAATGGCATGCATCCATCATATTTGACCTGGATAATATGGATAGGGAGTAATTATTATAAAATAACTAAATATCCAACCTTAAATTTTTTTTAGGTATATTAAAACATTATAAGAAAAAATACAAAAAATATATTTTTCCTTTAAATTCATTTAAAAACAGGCAAAATTGCTTTTAAAAGAGACAGGCATAATTAAAATGTAATATTATTATAACAAATTTAACATAAACCAAGTGATTTAAATAATACAACTAACAAACGTTCAAGCATTCTTAAATAATTAAAGGGATATTATAATTATTAAAAAATTAGGCAAACAACTGGATAACACGAACATGATCCATACATCCGCAGTGGTGCAATGAATGCTTAAAAAGGCATTCAGTCGCAGAGGTAGCAAAACATGATAAATAACATTTACATTTGGTGAGATTTAATTACAGGCTGTGATTTGTCAGTCTCAGTGAAAAAATCACCGACTGGAATATTGCTCATCTCTATTGTAAGGCGGTCTTTATTTTTGTGGACATTTTTTCGCAAATGAACGCTAGTTACCTTTTTAATCATAACGGTTCAGCCTCCCACTACTAAAAAAATTAGTGAGATAAAATAATAGCATTACCGGTAAATGTGCCAGATATATATTTTTTAAATTTGACAGGCTGATAAATAAATAAACGTCAGTGATCAATAGACTATAAAAAACAATGTTCTGTGGGTTTTCCAACAAAAGAGATTATTTTGTTTGCTAATTAAAATGGTATTGACATCAAATAAGCGTTATAAGTGTTTCATATCTGTCAACGGGCCAACGGCTATTAAGACGACTCCTGACTAGTTCTGGTTGGATACTGTGTTATAAAAAAACAAATTTTGGCGACATACAGCGTTGAAAATTGTTAGGACAACATACAACATATCGGTTTATTTTGGCGAGAAGCGATAAGGTAGGGGAAGGTGTTATGACGTCAGTATCAGCGTCATTACTTTGTACCCAGTACTCACCGCTATCGCCACTAGTCAGGAGGCGCGTTAATAATGGTTATGTCAAGTTTCAAATTGAAAAAATTGAGGATTCGCGGCATTTTTATTGTTTTGGTTTTGTTATGTTTTTTTTTTGCTATGATTTACCAACTATCTGGATTGCAGATTTTTCGATTTGTTAGTTAATTCCCAAATGCGGTGGCGATCCGTGAGCAAAAAAATAGGTGAGGCCAAAGTCCGGAACAATGTCGCAGATCGCTTATTAGTTTTAAAATTTACACACAGCTTATAATCTATTTAAATATGATGGAGTAGAAGTAATACTTGTTGGTCACATTTAAGAAGACAAATGCCTGGTGAGGCCTGGCGTCACCTGCCTCATGCTACTGATCACCACTGCCCAAATGGTTAAATTAGTGCAATTATATTTAAATCATAGAGGACAAGATTTACTTGTTACAGCTGACTAAGAAACATTCAATATCTTATTGTATAGAAAATTTAGTTTATATCTTATCTTTTCGACTTATTTCTTAACTTTCCAAAAACCTTACATTTTGGACTAATTACACTTTTAACATGAAATACTACACTTTTAACTTTAAGTTGACACAGGCGTGATATACGTAAACCGTTTCGTTTTTGCGAGGATAGGCGAGTTAAGCACGGTTAGAATGGAGCGGGGAAAAGAACTGCTATTAACCAGTAGTTAAAAATAGTATGTCGCGAAAAAATCCTTAAAATGATAACCAAGCATCTAATGTACTCGTAAGTCCTTATACTAAGTGTTGAGTTTTTGAGAGGCCTAACAATATTTTTAAAAATAGACATTAAGGGTTTTAATAAAGCTGGTTGTGTAGTTTGTTACAGTACTTGATACTTTAAAACTTTTTTTAATTAGCCTGATAATGGTGGCGATTTCTGCTTTAAACATTTCTTCAAATAAAATATATATATATATATATATATATATATATATAATATATATATATATATATATATATATATATATATATATATATATATATATATATATATATATATATATATATATATTATATATATATAATATAAATATATATAATAAATATATACATATTAAAATATATATAATAATAATATTATTAGTTAATAAACCATTTAAACTTAAAATTATAAATAATAATAATATTTAATTGAGTTTAAACTACTAAATCATAATAATATTTAATTTTTAAATTAATCAATAACATCAGCCACTTATTCAGGAATATTAAGTTTCTTGTTATATGCCCTAAAACACACAAAAATTGGAACATTCAAACAGTTACAGAAAAAAATTATTAACAAAAATAGTGCTTCTGAAACATCATTACTTAAAACCTTAATCGAAAGCGACTTCTTAACCGAAATTATGGCAAACAAATAATGAATTAAAACAAGAAAGCAGTTTCTTGAGCACCTAACTAAACAATATGGGGTGTATATTTTGCAGCTATGATGGATAGGTATTAACTCAAAATAAAAATAATATAATTTTTAGCATATGTTTTTGAATAGCAAATGTCGACTTTACCTTGTAGGGAGTGAAAAAATATCTTTTTTTAGCTATAAGGTACCATTAAAAAAAAATTAAAAGGTAAGTCTTACATGGGTTTACAAGTGGTAAATTACAACTAACTGGACTCCATGTCTACCAAATATAAAATATATTTTGCAGTAAAGGATTTGTTATAGGTAATTATAAGTATTTCTTTTTACATTCAATCTTTAGTTATTTGAAAACTAAGAAAAAGTATAGATAAAAATAGTACTGAAAATGGTAGCTTGATGAAGATATAGGATATTCCATGAATAAAATAACAACAAAATTGTAAATTAAGTTTTTAGGGTGGCTGTGTTGTTTTATATTCTTGACAAAATGATGAAGTAAAATTAAAGAAAATCCTAATGCTAACGACCTGTTTATAGGGCACCTGTAATAATGGTAAAAGTTTATTCCCGCTATGTTTTAAAATATTAAATAAAACCAAAAATGTATATATCTCCTATCGATCATTGATAAAACAGAAAACATACGTATGTATGTAGGTGTTTAAAAAAAAAAAAAGAAATGATGGTACAAAAAATAATGTTAATGATTTATGAATTACATCTTTTAATGAGTTTTTAATAATCTGCAAATAAGTGAGGTAAAACATTCTTTATTTAAGCAAAAAAAGAATACCAAAAAATTAAAATTGATAAATAGCTTTTACCTAAAAGTAATATATTATTTTTCTGTGAATTTATAAAAAAAAACTTGCTTATTTGCTTGGTAAAAAAATTATTTATTATTTCTTTTTTTTTTTGTTTGGTTAATATGGCCAAATAAGTTAAATTAATAACGTCTTTTCTTTTCAGTTTCAAGGAGGTCTCTAGATATGATGCGAGTAAGGGCCACAGATCCTCGTCCGTGTCCAAAATGTGGGAAAATATACAGATCAGCACATACATTAAGAACCCATTTGGAAGATAAACACACCTTATGTCCAGGCTACAGATGTGTTTTATGTGGTACCGTTGCAAAATCAAGAAACTCGTTACATTCACACATGTCTAGGCAACATCGAGGCATAAGTACCAAAGATTTGCCAGTTCTTCCGATGCCGGCACCGTTTGATCCAGAACTAGCAAGCAGGTAATTAACTACTTAATTAAAAAAAATGATTGCAAACCGATTTAATTATAATCATCAAACCGGTAAATTTCTTGCTTAATGTTGGTTTAAATTTACATGCAAACAAGTCTGTAGGTAAAAATTATTGCATTTTTAAGGAAAAACGCAATGTAATCCTAATTTTGAAAATCTTTACCACAAAGAACCATGTTTGAAAATAAAGAAAAAACTAGTACTTTGAAAAATTTAAGACCTGAAAAAAATAAGTTATAAGGGACTAAGGAAGATATTCGGAAAAGCACTTTAAAAAATAATACATTTATGCTTTTTTATACACATTGTTTTTTATGTTCCTTACATATAAAATAAAATTAAAATTAAAAAAATTAAAAAATTAAATATAAAAATTTATTATTTTAGGTTGTTAGCAAAAGCGGGTGTCAAAATAAGTCCAGCAGAGTTACGAGCTCGATCTTCACCAACTGGTCCCAGACGGTCCGACGTAAAACTAGATGCAAAGAGTGCATATTCCGGAGCAGCATCAGAAGCCGGCAGCTCTATATGTGGTGATAACGATCCAGAAGATCTTACCATGTCTCAGTCGATTAGGTACGGTGGCTTAGATTTTGCTATGTCTCCGCCTTTAAATCATCAAAATAATTTCAAACTAAATAGGTTTAATGCATCGGGTCCGGCCATAGCTGCAAAGAGTATAGATTCTCTACAGCATCTTTCCAAAGAACCTTATCCTGCCCCACTGGCGCCACCTGTGTCTAGTGCTAATACAACAGGATCAGCAATTTTGGACACATATCTGCAGTTCATCACTGAGAATACCGGTATGATGGGTATGATGAATCCAGAACAGGCAGCTGCAGCAATGCAAGCTGCGAAGTTGGCACAGTTAAACGCTATGGGTATGGACAAGGTAGCGCAGCAGCACTTTTTGGAAAAAATGCATCAGCAAATGCAAAACGCCAATGATATGATGATTAAGAGAAATGATGAAATAAGGCGCGGTGATGGTGATATGATGAACGATCGTGGGGAAAAAGAAGATGAAGCGGAATCTTCCGGGGGCGAAGAGGACGACTATAGCGACGAGGAAGTAGAACACGAAGGAGTTAAAGCTGGTGAATAAAAGTTAGTTTGGTAACTTGTAAAAACAGTTCAGTTGCCGTTATTCTTGCCATAACGTATTTAATTCCATCCTAGCTACCTCTGTTGAAATCTTGTTAGATGTAATCGTTGAAAGTTATTTTAAAATGTTTGTGATAATTAAAATGCCTATCAAAAGTTCTTAATAACAATCATTCTATGTGTTAAGTAATAATCAGCAATTCATTTATTAGATGATATTATAAAATCAATTCAGGAGAATTGCCATGAACATTTTTTTGGTGATTTATATTACAAACTAGTACCTTACACTTGTTTACCAACGGTACATTATTTAAATCTTAAATATATATATATATATATATATATATATATATATATATATATATATATATATATATATATATATATATATATATATATATATATATATATATATATATATATATATATATATATATATATATATATATATATATATATAATATATATTAATATATTGTAAATGTCTGTTTTGCGCTTTTTAATCTTTTTATTTAATACGCTTTACTAGTTGCATTGGGATTACTCTGTTAGATGGCACTAGAGTCGTTTAAATCTCACTTTAATTTAACAAAATTTTGATTTATTCTTTCGGTGACCCTCTGCTAATTATGAGATTTGAATTAACTTACAATGTAATAATCCAAATAAGAGTAAAACATGTAGTAGTATAAAAATTCAGTTTTTTTCTAATTTATAGTTTTTTTAAATAAGAACTGTTGGGTTGATCTGTTGCTCCGAATATATGGAAAGCATATTCTAGACACTTGTGATAGGCATTTTAATTTTGTCAAACAATTTAACTCTTAAATATTTGCTTATTAAAAACCAACAAAAATTTCATGTTTAACAAAACTGTTAAAATATTCCATCCGTCTACCTCAAAAAGTAGTATAGTGAGCAAGTGCAAGATAATAAGGGTTATAAGTGTATACGGTAAATTAGTATGAAACATGTTTATACCTCTACAGTGCATTATATAATTATACTAAAATTTAGTGTTTTTAGAAGCCTCTTAGTAATTTAGGAAAAAACTTATAAATGACAAGAAGTATACTTCCGTCTAGGTCAAAAGTTAGCAGTGTTCTATTTTTTATGTAAAACCACATAAAATATAAATTTCATACCATTATATTAAAAAATGTAGATAAAAATTAAAACTTCTTATTGTGCTCTTAATTCATTTTGCTTTTAAATATTAAAAAAATGTGTAAGGTCGTTGTTAACATACGGTTTTGTCTGTGATCGTTTAATTTTTGTGTCGTAGCATAAAGGCATTTTATTAGGTAGATAGTCGTTTATACGCGGGGTATGTTTTAATCAGCTGCCAACCTGTCAGATTTCTTTACACATGGGCGTGCTAATGTAAATAATCCAATGGAGCAAGGTACATTTTGGTTTTTAATTTCCTAAGATTTGTGGTATATCATACAGCTGTACTCACAGTATCATATTTTAAGGCGTAAGTTAACAGTAACCGATAAGTAAGTTGGTCGGTCGGTTGCCAAAATGTAAGAGCTGGAAACTAATTTCAGTTGATAAAAATAAAAAAAATATTTGTGTTATTATTTTTTTAAGCCGATAATGTAGATAATCTGCCTAAACTTGTTATCTTCGATTTATTTTTCAATGTCACTGATGGTTATTTAAATTATTGACCGTGACGTCCGAGGTTTGAAAAAAATTTTAATGAAAACCAATGAAAATTTTACTACTAAAGACAATTTTTATAGCATTTTTAGTTAAATTAGCTGTAAAGAGCTGTTTTTTATTTGAGTGAATTTTCACCAAAGAAGTTATGGTAATATAATTTACAAAAAAAAATGTAAAGATTCTTTTAAAGTTGACTTAGAGTCAATAAGTTATATTAAAAAAAATGTTTTACAACATTCTCTTTTAATTTAATTTTACGATAATTTCTACCGCAAAAAATCTTTAAATAATTGAGTAGAAGATTAATTGTTACTTTTTGTTAAGTTTTACGCACTTATACCATATAATCATTATTTGCTTTTAATAATTTAAATTATTATTAGTATAGAACAAAAAAATATTTTCATTAGGTATATAGAACACTGCTAATATTTGATCTATATGAATTTTTTTTAATGGCAATAAAATACAGAACAATCCGTACTGAGTTTTTTCTAAATGTATACTTGCCAAGCAAATTGCTTGGTTTTAAAGAATTGTAATTGTTAAACATATTTAATAAAAATGGTATACTAAATTGGGTGATAATAGTTACGATATCTAACAATACAAGGTATATGAAGTTTGACTACAAATATTTAATAGCTACCTACTGAACATTGATGTACTCAAAACTCAAATCAAGTTTTAAACTAGTTTAAAGTATATATAGGGCTGTTTTTAAAACATTGTTAAGTATAATTTTTAAAGAAATGCATTTTTTACTACAAAATTAATTTTCAGTAAAGATCAGGGAACATCTATCTCCTTACTTAAGAGTGCATTTACGCTACAGCTTAGGGGTCGGGCGAAAGGACGCGGAGACGGTGAGCGGAGACTAAATGTTGATTTCTGACATTTTTGTATAGCAGCATTGAAAATATTATATTTTATTTAGGTTCTTCCGAATCCGGTGTATCGATGTGATATTGTTTCCGATTGCAAGCCTACAGGATTTTCGGTAACTATTTTTTACTTAAATGACATAAATTATACACCATTTTAGAGGTAAGGAAATAATCTATGCCTCTGCTGTAACGAATTTTTGAAATATGAGTCGAGTTAAGAAAAAATAGTATCTAAACATAACCGATTTAAGGGTGACTTCCACTTAAGGAAATATTAAAAAACTAAATCCAAATTTAAAAAACTATTATAGCAGAAGCCAGTGGCGGCTGGTACATAAGAGCTGCAGAGCTGCAGAACCACCAAAAAAAAATAGAAAATAAGCCTTAAATCTAAAATAAATAAATGTTTCTGATGTTTAAATTATTTGTGTTTAATTAAAAAAAAGTTAAACGTATTGGAACACGATATGGAAGATAAGCGACAAGTAACTTCGAACGAACCCCGAGACAAGTTACATTGAACGAACTGCGCGACATTGCTGGCCTGACGTAGTCAACAACATATCTCCACGCGCTTGACCATATAAAT
The DNA here is from genome assembly GCA_019359885.1 of Listronotus oregonensis. NCBI lineage: Eukaryota > Metazoa > Arthropoda > Insecta > Coleoptera > Curculionidae > Listronotus > Listronotus oregonensis. The sequence goes on along the minus strand of JAHBCN010003103.1, from coordinate 23,389 downwards.
TTAGCAGGGCGACACAATGTGGTTCTGTGCTCGTAATTTGCCCTCGCCTCTGACGTCGCGACTCCCCGCGCCTTTGATTTTAATACCGTTGTTTTAACGGGAATATGTTCTGCATTTTACGCAGTGCTGAGGGATAGTGATTAGGTTTTGACGAGTTGTTCGAGCAGTTATCGGTACCGCGTTTTCTGTATAAAAAATCTAAAATTTTCGCGTACTGTTATAAGCGTTATATTTGTTTTTTCCTTGATTAATATTCATATTAGAGATGGATATTATCGATAATTTATTAAATGTTAAAAGGTTTATAAAGTACACCTACGAAGAAAAAATTAAATTAAAGCAAGGTGGACGTCCTTTACCAGATATTTCCATCGAAAAAGAAGGCTCAAGTCGTGGTAAACAGTACAAAAGACAATTTAATCGTGAAGTATACTCAAGAAACGATTGGATTTGTGGATGCAATAAAAAAATGCTCTTTTCTGTTTTCCTTGTGTACTTTTTGGCGGAGATAAATCGTGGACCCAAATTGGAGTGACAGATTTAAATCATTTGAGTCAAAAAATAAAGAAACATGAAACGTGCCGACACCATTTACATAATGTAATGGAATTTGCTTTATTAGGCACCGTAAATATAAGGGAACAACTAGATTCTGCCTACTGGGTAAATATTCAAAAATTTAACGAAGAGGTGACAAAAAATCGGTATGTTTTGTCTAAAATTATTGATTGCGTTAAATTTTGTGGAATATTTGAATTGGCACTTGGAGGACATGACGAGACGAGTGTCTCAGAAAATCCAGGAATTTTTCGTGGCCTTATTAACTTTAGTGCAGAGCTTGACAAAACTTTGGAGGAACATTTAGAAAAGTCGACAGTGTTTAAAGGGATTTCAAAAGAAATTCAAAATGACATTTTGGACTGTATTTTAGAAGTATGCCAGGAGAGAATTTTGGAAAAAATTCGTCAATCTCCAAATCTGGCAATAATTGTAGACGAAACAACTGATGTGTCCGCAAAGACGCAGTTAGTAGTAATACTTAGGTATTCACGAAATGGCGAACCTATAGAACGTTTCTGGACCTATCTAAACCCTATTGGTGTTAATGCAGAGTCCCTCACGCAAGATATTTTACAAGTTTTGAATGTAATATTACCAGACACAAAATAAACCAATAAACTAATTGCTCAAAGCTACGATGGCGCAGCCGTAATGAGTGGAAGGCATACTGGAGTCCAGGCAAGGATTAAGGAGAAATTTCCATATGCCCATTTTGTGCACTGCTATGCGCATCAATTGAATTTAATAATGTCCAAAGCTGCTTCACAAAATTCACAAGTAAGACTTTTTTTGGTAATTTGCAAGAAATACCAGCATTTTTTAAAATTCGCCACAACGTGTAGATGTACTGACCAAACTAGTTCAAAGAAGAATTCCCCATGGTGCGCCAACTCGGTGGAATTTTAACATCCGCACTGTTAATATTGTTTTTGAACATAGGGAATCTTTAATAGAATGTATGGAGAACATAGAAGACTCTTTTACTAATCAAACTGTTTGTAGTGCCGCGTCATCTATCAGAAGAATGCTCTTAGATAAAAATTTTATTTTCTGGCTAATTTTTTTCCATCGTGTCATGCCTCATGTAGATGTTCTTTTTAACGAGCTACAAAAAATACAAACAGACCCTGTAGAAATAAACAAAAAAATTGAGACTTTTGAGCAGAATGTGATGTCACTAAGAAACTCAGTACCTGAAGTCGTTAGCCAAGCTTCTTCATTATCCACCGAGCCCTTATCTAAAATTCGTAGAAATGACAGTAAATTGGATCATCGTATTGCCGCTATAGAAATCTGCGATGTAATTTTGAACTGTGCGAAAGATCGATTTGCATTTAAAAATCATTTATCTGCGGCTACTTTATTTTATTCTAATAAATTTGGGGAATTTTGTGATAATTTTCCCGAGGAAATTTTAAATTTAACATGTTCTGCTTATCCAGACATAGATAAAGAACGTTTAAAAACTGAATTATCAGTAATTTATTCCAGAGCAGACTGTAGATCTATAAAAGGAGCAGTACCGTTTTTAAAATTTTTAATAGAAAATAATTTATCAGGGGCATTTCAAGAAACCAAAAGAATATTAGAAATTCTTATAACAATTCCAATGACGACTGCAGAGGCTGAAAGATCATTTTCTACTTTAAAACGAATCAAGAATTTTTTACGTAATTCTATGACTCAGGATCGTCTAGTGGCTCTATCAATGCTATCAATTGAAAAGGAAATGATTCGTGAAATTTCAAATTTCAATGAGAAGGTTACAGACAAGTTTTCTTCCAAAAAGGACAGAAGAATCAACTTAATTTATAAAAAATAAGCCTTTAGTCTTCGGAGACATTCTTTGTGACATTTACTTGTATAAACTGTTTTTCACTTGCTTCTCAAATCTGTGTAAGTTTATATTTATGTTATTTTTAATTCTGGTTTGTTAAATGTATATTACTAATCGTTTGCTGCTGTGCAGAACCTCTATATTTGTAACTCACGAGCCGCCACTGGCAGAAGCCTAGATATAAGTGTTGGCTTTCATATAGTTTTTAAAAATTATCGATAACTTATACCGTTTTTGAGAAAAACATTATGCCCCGAACCCCAAATTTGATCCAATTTTCGCGGCGTGAATGGACTCTTAATAACTTTTGTTTTTGTCCTAATAATTACCCACCTAAATTTTATTTTGTGAATATTAGTAATTTTATGTAATAATTGTAATGATACAAGATCTTTACCCAGTTTTAAGTAAACAATTCTTGGTTTTTGATTGATTTTTTATAGCGACGCATGTGCTGAATACATTGTTATCAATTACAATTTTTATTTAATATTAAAATATTTGATTATTTAAGCCCTTTAATTTTTTCTTCTAAATGCTTTAAATCTTTGTCATTTTTTATTGGTAGTCAGTCCTCGTATACCTCGTATAATTATTAAATATGTTTACTACAAGTAAACACATTGTCTTCTAATGTCCGGTAAAAATGGTACAAAGCGTTTTTGCCTTTACAATAATAATATTTTTATATGTATCTTTAGAGAATTAAAAATGTTTACTGAAATTCGAAAATCTAAAAAATTTAATTTTCTTCTAGCTTCCATGTCTAAACAATGCTTCCGTTTTAAAGCAATTCGTAGATGTTACAATCAAATATAAATAGTATACTCGAATTCGTATAGTTATAATTAGAAACATCACCACTCAGGTAATCGGATAATATCATCAAAAACCAAAGTACAAATTTCCGTATCACGTTTTTTTTTAACACCTCATCTTTTCAAAATCAGGGATTTTTCAAGACATATGTCAATAGTTTTATAGTGATGCCATTATATTTTTCTTGTTGATTTATATAAGGTATATTTTTAGTGATAACCACAACACAACTACAGTGATAATATTCAGGTAAATTATACAATATACATACATACAGTCATTTAGTATATAGTTACAGAATCATTTAAATCACCAGTCACTAGCATAAGGTTAATGAGTAGGGCTGCTATTAGATATTAGATTTTCAATATTAAACTCTCCTTGTTTGTTATAAATACAAAAAAAAACGTTTTTCTACGTACTTAATAGTTTTTTCTTTATTCGTTGTTCTTCCTCTGTGACTCTTAAGCGTTGCAATAAATAATTATGCTATAATTAAACTAAGAATGAACTTATTTTTATATTTATACATATTTTTTTTAATTTTATGCTTTTTTTTCTGTAAATTTTACCGAGCCTTTAAAAATTGTGCAAAACTAGATATATGCGCCTGATAATAGCGGTATAGCTATCCAATAGGTTGTTGTTAATTATTGTATAAGGTTTAGATTTAGATATAACTACTGTTAAATGCCAACATAAAATAAGCTTTGGAAAAACCAATTAAAGGTTTGTTTAAAAATGGTAATCAGTAAAGGTTTTATGTTTTATAAATTAGTAGCTGTTTCGGTTTCCAAGTTAACACAGATCGTTTTGTGTTTTTTTTTAACATGATCATTGTTTTAAGAAAATTTGTACATAGATATTATTTTATAGTTTGAGCTGTTATACTTAGTATATAAAAATTCGCATTGTCGGTACGGTTTTTAGATAATAATTAGGTATTTTATAATACTTATTTATTTAGTGCACAAAATTATTGCAAATTGTACGATATGATCTATCTGAAATTATTTTAAATTTCTCCATCATTTTTGTTTTTAATAACTATTTTAGTATTTATTTAGCAGTTATATGTATAATCATAATGTAGTACTTTTTAGTACTTTATACCTACCTCAAGAAATTCAAGTATTTAACCAAATTTCCCATAAGCCACAACCACAGAATAGTATTAGTCAAAAGTATATGAAAAACAAATTTGTCTAAGAAAAAGATCTATTTAAAATTGCCTTTAAGTAAATTTTATTAAGCATTTTTTTAAAGAAAGACATTGAAAATATTCAAAATATTATTTTTATTGTATCCATATACTCCTGCCTTAATATTTTACTAGCTTTTTATAACTTTAAACTTTTTCTTGTTAGTTAGTTAGCTAATTTAGACAATAATTTTAAGAAAATCCAGTGATTGGCATAATTGCATATTACAATAATCGGATTATCATAATTTGAATTATATAATTGTTTTTTTATATCATTTTAAATTCCTAATTCCTGAATGAATATGTTACTCGATTCCGATGTAACTAAACACTATACACTATCGGTTGATGTGAATAATTGCCATAATTGGATATGCGTCTTGCAATATGAATTCCGATTCCGATTATAACTTAATAAATTTTCGCAGCATAATTTGAATAATTTTTTTTATTCGTTGTCTTGAATTGGAAAACGATGAAAACGTGAAAAAAAGAGTGATAAGATAATGCTGATGCTGAGACCACAGTTCAAACAGCGGGCATTTCGATTAACATGATAATTTATTATTTTATATTTTAGTGACATAAATGATATTATGATTTTTTTCTTTTCTTTTTCAAAAGTCTTGCCATTGTCGCGACGCGTCATCGATTTTGTGGAATCAGGTTATTTTTCGTAATTCAAATTAAATCTGATTAATCTAATGATAGCGATTATTTTAAAAATCAAATTATCAATTATTTTTAATTCGAATTATCCCATCACTAATAAAAACTAAAAATCACCTTACCTAACAGCTGAATGTATTTTTTAAAAGAAGAAACGCTGTTAGGGTAATAAATATTTTGTTACGAAAAGTATTCTGTAAGTGTATTGTTATTAAGGTTTCTCTTTAAATACAATATTGTCTAAATTATTTTAATTTAGCTGATAACTAGACAAGAAGCGTGTAAAATTTTTATAAATCTAACCTCATAAACAGTTTATAAAGATATATATTTTATATTTAATAATTTATTTTTAAACGAACACACTCAGCTTGTTATACAGTTAAGTGTTTAAACTTATATTATATAGGAATAATACGGGTATACACTTCTACAAGAGCCTATGTAATATGACAGTTACCAGGAATTTTAGAGAAACGAAGTTTAAACACTTTTTTGTAAATTATATCAAATAATCGCAAAAGTGATTTTTTACTCAGGAATATAGGTACATACATTGCTTGTGTTTTTATTTTGTGCCATAATTTTAATATATTTTCAAGTTGTGAAAACATTTAATTTTTATAAAAAATGAATACCAAGAAATGCAAATAAAATGGAATATTATGTTCCTAAATATACGGTTCCCCAACAATAAGTAATTTCGTACTTAAAATACTCATTGTAAATATTTTGGTCTTTACTGTATATACAAATATTTCAGGCGTAAAAGTATTGTTGGGGAATCGGGTGCCTTTAAAATAAAGAAATTTAAATTATACAGCCTGAGCCCCACTAGGGCTAAAAGCTGAAAAAAGTTCCTAAAAAGTAAATGTCCCTAGCATGGGGAAGCGTATATATAAACTAACTTATCGTCTAAAATTCATAGATACTTAAGTAAAATTTAAAAACGCCTGAAATAGACTTCTGTGAGTAGTAAGAGTAATTTTAAAAATTAGATAATTTTTATTATTTTGGCTTTTCGCAATAGGGCTACAAAAAGTTTATTGTATTTGTGAGTAAATAAAGGCTGAGTCTTTTTAGGTGTCACTAGTAAAATAAGGACGGGATTATTTAAAAGTCATATGGTACTGCAGGATAACTCACATTTAATTCTTCCCAAATTAGCAATAAAACTTGCAATAATTTACAAAATTATTCATGCAATTTTCGGCTATTATGGCCTAACAATTTATAGAATGGATCTAAAAAAGACATTTTGATTGCCTTTAAAATCAGTTAAATATAAATTTGTAATTTAGAACCACTTGATTTTTTTTTCAAGATTTCTTACAGAAATTCGGAAATAATTTTAAAGCAAAGCATGATGTTTATTATAAACCTTTTAAAATACTTATTAACAAAAGACACAGCTAAGAAGCCTCAGTTATTGGCATCTTTAAAACAAGAATTTTACAAAATTTTAAGTGTTCGTAGATAATCTAGAACACTTATACCAGCCTTAGGGCATTTCCCTTAAGTTTTTCATTCCTTAAGTACTACGTTTTTACTCTTTGTTTCTTTTATTTGTTACATATTTTTAAAATTTATGTCAAAACTCTTGTTAGTATTTTTTTTAATTTTTGGAAATGCGCAATAAAATTTGCATTTCTTACATGTGCTAATTCTTTTTGGATGGTCATATGCAATAATTAAATTATAATAATAGTTTTTAAATTATACTGTCTGATTATAAATATTGTGTTAAGATACTTTAAATTTAACTACCTTAACACAAAATATTTAATACTCTGGTTTTAGTAAGGAGTTATTACTTTTAAAAGCTAAATATTTTTTCCACCTAAAAAGAATTTCGCTAATTATTATATATTTAAAATTGTAAAATTTGCACAATGTCATATTTTTTATACATATTTTGTGCCTTTGTTCCTAATTTTCAGTTAGGATTTGTTTTTATCAGTGTTTATTTAGAGGTAGGTGCAATACAAATCTTGTTAAGTGAGTTTAGAAGTTAATTTTGCATATTGCCATATTATTATGTTATTAATACTTTGTGTATCATTTATACTTGATAAATATAAATAATTAAAAGAAAATTAATGTTTTATTTACAGATATTATTTTTCAGCGTTTAATGGACGCCTAATTATTTTAACTCCAGTAAGAAACTGTATAATTAAAATGGTTATTTTAAAATATTATGTTTTCTTTAAATATCTTGTAGACATATTTTTTATTCTGCAAAAAAAGAATACAAATTATTTTATTTTTAAATATAATGTTTCCAGTAATAAGGTTCTTTATTAAAATTAAAATACTCTTTCTAAATAACTGTATCAGTATGAATGTATAAGTAATTACATCATGCATTAAAATATTCCTGCGCAGTCAGGTGTCACTAAAATAAAGAAACAAAAGGCGAGATTTGACGTGTCAGTTTCGACGCACATAGTAAATTACGTTTTAAGTCCGGTAGGTTACTTGTTACAGTTCCTCTCCTAGCGTCGCCTCGTCCATAATGTCTAACTGGTACTGTAACAAGTACTACCGAACGTGTATCGTAATGTATTTTTTCTACGGCTATTTAATAATATGCTTATTATTAACTAATTTAGAATAGATAATAACACTTATTACCTACCAGTGAGTAATGATCCATTATTCACGGGTTATTACTCACGATTTCGATACATAGTAGCATCAAACGCACGTATACACGTCTTTAAGAGTCAATAAGCACTGTCTAACATATCTAAGTTTCAAAAAGTCAACCTATAATAATTGTCAATATCGAAAAAAATAAGAATTATTAACAAATTTCATTTATCTGAAGAAACAAAAAGTTCATCTTTTACAATCCTGTGACCTTATAAGATAAAAAGTATAAAAATTGCTGGTTGACATCTGTTTTTACGGTACTATGACAACCAATGTTATTTACAACTGACGCCATATTTTGATTTATAGAATATATTAAAAGTTTTCGTTCGTTCAATAAATACCTAGCAAATTTCCTGTAAGAATAATGGATGAAATCAGTGACGATGGAATGGAAACTGGCACTCCACCCGAAATTACAAAGGCAGCGAACACGGCGTGCTACAATTATTACCAGAAAAATCAAGAAGCAAATACGAAGCCGTTTATAATTTGTTTATGGACTGGAAAAAAAACCAAAACGCCAATTCATTTTCCGAAAACGTCGTATTGGTTTATTTTGAAGAACTTTTACATAAATAAAAGTCTTCTATCTTATGGGCACACTATTCTATGTTAAGAAGCACCCAAGGATTAAAACATGATGTTCAAATAGAAAAGTATTCGAAACTTAGAGAGAGTCGGAGGGATACCATGTAAAAAAAGCAAAAACATTTACCTCTAAGGAAATCCATAAATTCATCGATGAGGAACCAGATAAAGATCATTTCGTAATTAAGGTAACAATTTAAAAATACAACGCATCTACCCTTCTTTTACTTATGTTTTTTTTCTGAAATTTAAGGTTGCCTTAATTATGGGGATTGCCGGCGCTTGACGCAGTATTGAGTTGCGTCAAATAAACATCACCGACGTAAAGAATCTAGGATCCGCGTTTTTAGTGAAAATTTTACAAACACAAATCTAAATATCAAAAAATTATTCACTGATAAATACTAGGTATGCAAAAATATATAAATATTCGACCAAAAATCGTTCTCCAACTTCATTTTTTCCAAATTTTACACAAGTATAATTACGATCCAATTATTGAATTAACAAATTTGATTGATGGGAAAAAATTGCTATATTTTATAAATCTAACAAATCCAGATATATATACCTGCCATACGTTAAGAAGTCAGTCCCCATCTTCTGGTAGAGGTCTGGCGATATTACAGCTTTTAAAAACATGTTGGGCAGGAAATTCTCTCAGTAGCAGGCTAATAGATCAATCGCTAAAAATTTAATTAAAATGCAGCTATGATAAATCATTGAAAAGGTAATTTAAACAGCTATGTAACTCACTGTATAAAAGATAAGTCGTAGAAAAAGTATAGTATTCTACTCGCATGTAATAGCTATTACTCCCTCTGATGAACTTCAACATCGTGAATTATAGCTACAATTACATGCTTAGTGAATAATATACTATTATTTTATACTATTTGTCCGTTATGTATCGTATTTGATTTCAAAAATAAAAAAAAAAACACATTATATTCTGAAAATCGCATTACCTTTTTTGTTGTAGCAACAGTTTATAAGTGGAAAAAATGTCATGTTGGCATAATTTTAAATGTCTAATTTGATTTTTATAAATAAAACAATCCAATACGTGTTGCTTTGCGACACTTACCGGATCTGATACTGTAATGACTCACCTACCGGACTCAAATTGATAATGTAATCGAAGGTGAACCATACAGTATGAAATAAAATAATAAAGGTGAGAACATCAATTTAGTAAGAATTATCAGTAAATTCGCATTTTCAGTTAAAGTAAAAAATAGGTCAACTTTTTTGTTCAGTTTTGCATTTTTTTATTAATAAGACTGAATATAAACTGAAGAGTGAGAACAGCGTGTTTATTATTTGTGAATTCTTAGTTATCTTCAAGGATATTATTTACAATATTTTAGATATGTTTCTACGTAAAACTGTTATTTTATTGAAGGGGCGACAATACCGAGATTTATTATTTATTTTATTTTTTTTAAATTTATTCTTAAATGATTTCTGTTCGCTCTGTGTCTTTTATATTTAATTTTCTTAACATTTGTTCACTAGCACCTGATTCATTTTAACATAATATTCACTGTTTCACCCACCATTTTCGACATTTTCTTCTCTTTTGATTTAACAATATCATCTAATTCATAAAAAGTACCAAAAATTTTACTGAATTAACTGCCATAATAATTGATTTTAAATGACAGGATTTGGTGATAACTTGAATATTAACTATATGAATAACGTCGTTACGACCAGTCAACCATAACCGCCTACATGCAGTGGTAAATAGCAATTTCTTTTGGTTATAAATGGTTCAACCACAAAGTTCGATACATCTTCATTTGTAAACTGGAAATATACTTTGAACAAAAACAGGACGCACTTTTTCCTTAGTATGCTTTTTACAAAACTAGTTGATGTTTCAACATACACAAAAACAGGAAACTAAAAAGAAGCTTTTAAAATGAAATCATTTATCATCCATTTTCTTTTTTACTACAACCGAATCGTATTTAGTACAAATAAACTGATTTAAACAAATATCGTTCACTTTTATTTTTATTATTAAGGAATCAACTAAAATGTTTCAGCGAAACTGTTATGTCAGAACCCGTCTTAAACGTTTCATTTGTACTGAAGGCATTTTAAAACATTTTGGCTGGTTCAAATATAGTGAAAACGAAAATGAATTTCAACTTAATTTTTTACCAATTTCAAGAAGTCTGATTAACTTCAAAGTTTTATAGGGGTTAAGAGCCGATGGCAATTCAATTATTTTATAACTCGTACCAATATCCTGACTAGGATCATCAGAGTAAAACAAATAAAATAACATTTTCTCAAAAGGGCAATACTTGCTCATTCGCCAAGGCAAAAATAGCACAAATGGTGTAAAAAAAAGGTTTTTTTACTGACATTTATGTCTGGTTTTTCATGGAGTTTTCCTTTTATATGGAGTTTTGTTATGATCCATTGGCCATAATAGATTTATTGACAAACATAAGATATACTAAAAATCGAGACTATTACTTTTGATGTCGTTGTGGGACTAAAAAATAAGGAAATAAATTATAGTTTAAGAAAACTAAAAAAACACGCCTTTATAGTAAACCGAACTAAAAAGTAGAAAACAATTTTTAAGTATAAAAGGTTTATGTTGCACTGATAGAAAATTAAATAACCAGTTATGACCAATAAATTTGGAATAACATTAAAATAAAAATTTGGTTATTAACAAAATAATTTGATTATAGTAAAAACGTAGGGACCAATTTACTATATTTTTATAATAACTATAATTTTGTAAATAGCTGCCAATAAAATAGTTTTAAGATTAAATATCAAGCACCCCACGTTTTTTTACTAAAATCAAAATAACTTAATATTTCTTTTAATTTAATTGCAAATTAATTTGTTATAGTTGAATATCGGACTTTCTATTATTCCAACACAAACTCTTCATACTTAAAAATTATTTTCTACTTTTAAGTTCGGTTTGCTATAAAATCGTGTTTTTTACTATTTTTTTAAACTAAAATTTATTTTAGTACTATTAATTTAATCGGGAGTTAAATAAATAAAAAAAGAATCACATATTTCAAAATCTGATTGTTAATGTTAATTTAAAAATTTTGTTAAATACCTCTCTTTTTTCCTGGTCTTTTGTCAGAACACGTTGTTATATAAACGTAAGAAAAGACTTGTGTTTCTGTTGGGTAATATTTTTTAGTTAATTATCTATTTTTTGATATAGAGCTTATCCCCTGTTTTGTTTTTGGCTTCAAGCACATCAATGGTTGCAGCTAGAAATGGGGTTAGATTTATAAGCCCGACAAAAAGGGGAAATTCACGTTTTAAATGTTATTTTGAACGCCAATAAAATATAAAGAACTGCCAAAAATGTTTTACGCGACGTAAAAAATTACTACCCGACAAATAAAATTTATTATTTTACACATAAATGAAATATTGTGCACGACAATATTTAAAATAGACAGTAAAAATATCTGATCCACAATACAATGTCAACAGAAAATTAAAACAAATAAACGATAAGAAAAAGTGTATAGCACGACAATATTATAAAAATAAAAGAATTTAATAGCACGTCAGCATAGCGGCGACAAAATTAAGTTTTGCAACAGAAAAGAAAGATGTTTGGCAACACTGTGTTTGTTACTTGATCACGGGAGTGACGGACTTTTATATTTATTTTTACTTTTTTACGATAACGGTGTGCAGACACCGATCTGTATGAGCAGAAAGCTATTAGGTTATTAAAATCTTCGTTGTGTATGTGTAAATATATTGGTTTTAATCTTTTAACGCCAAATAAAATCAAGTAAGTATCAGACTAAAAGTTTAGTTAGGTTAGGTTAGATTATTCGACTTCGCGGCATATTCTCTGGATAAATAATATGATAAACAGGAATAGGCCTTTCAATTTTAATGGCAAGTGTGTATCTTTATACTTGTTTTCAGACATACATACAATAAAATGGATTCTGAACTGATTTATGTTGATGACTGTAGTGATAATGAGTTGCATTATGAAGAAGATTCTAGACCAAAACCCAAACGAAAGCGCAAACCAAATCGTGTTTGGATCAAAAGGGATGAATTTGACTCTAAGAAAGCAGCAGAAGAAGCCGTAGCATCCCAAAACTTATGGACAAAATCGTCTTCAAAAGAAACTTTAGATGGGACCAGGGTTGAATATCGTTGTTCCAAGGGAAAATATAGAGTTGACGAGTGTGCAGCTGGATTGTATTTATTGTATCATTCTACAAATACAAAATTCTCTTTATTTACAACAGAATGTGATAATACAAATCACAATTTGGAGCCATCTAGAGGTTTAGATATTAAAACAAAAACATTTATTAAAGAAAAATATGATGAAGGCGTTCAGAAACCCAATTCTATTTTAGCTGTCATTAGACAAAAAAATATGATTGAACCCCCAAAATCAAAAATTATCACTTATTTAAAACAGTTAAGAAATGAAAAATATGGATCTCCCACAATATCTGGACCGGAATTAATTAAGCGGTAGATGATGTTTTTGTACTGAAGTATAATATTTGTTGTGAATCATTTGATCCAGATGACCAAGATATTAAAATTGTGCTATCAACTATAAGATTATTGGAAAATTTAAATAAATCGAAAATGGTTCAAATTGACGCCACATATAAAATAGTTTGGCAGGCTATCCTGTAATGATTGTTGGAACAAGCGACAAGGATCAAGTTTTTCACCCATTTGCAATAGCTGTTTGTAAAGGCGAAAGTACGCTTGATTTTAGTTTTATTTTTGAGGCTTTGTGCAATTATGACTCCAAGTGGAAACCTCAACTCCTACTTGCTGATGCTAGCGAAACCATCACTCAAGGATTTACAAATATTTTTGGCAAACCTAAGGTGCGAATAATGTGTTTCTTTCACGTAATGCAAAATATCGAAAAGTATTTTAAAATACTTAAGAACAAATGTCAACATATAAATCAAGATATTTATGCTTTACAAACATGTAAGAACGAAACTACATTTATTACAGCATCCAGACTATTTTTGGAAAAATGGAGGGCGACAGACGATATAGAGATAAAAAAATTATTGGCTACTTTAATAATCAGTGGTTGCAGCGGAATTCAAATTGGTACGAAGGAATTGCTCTCGGATACCCCAGCACTAACAATGGACTTGAAGCAACAAACTCTGTTATTAAAAAAGAACATACACTAAAAGAAAGGCTTCTAGTTGACCAATTCTTAAATAGTGTTTTGGACCTACTAACCAAATGGTCAAAAGAGAGAGCTCCTGAATGTCCAAATTTTAAAAAGTTTTGTGAAATTTCTTCAACATCTTTGCAACAATGAACCAATGCCTACCAATGGGCAATGTCAAATAAGAAAGTTTTATAAGAAAGTAAGGATGGAGTTTGTCAACTATTTTATACCTGTTCAAAATCAAATGCTAATTTAATCACCACTCAGCTGATTTCTGAATTTAAAGAAATGGAAGGTAAATGGGAAACGTTTGATGATTTTAAAAAATACAATTACAGCATTTGGGTTATTACTATTAACTATGTAGATTTAAGTCAATCAAAATGCACATGTCCTTATTTTTTGAAACACTTGAAGTGCAAGCATGTTTTGGGTATAAAGATCCGATTAAAATTGGTTGATGTACTGACTGCAGCCAAACTAATACCACTGGGACACAAACGTAAACGCGGACGCCCAGCAAAGGCCAGAAAGCTTTAATTGTCCAATAAAAATTGAAAGGAAGATATTTCTTTCAATTTTTTCAGTAAATTAAAATAAGTTTATTTATTTTTTACATTTAGAAAATGTTTCGTTTAAAAATCTGTTTTTTATTTATTAATATTTTTTCACAAAATATTTGTTTTTACGTTATATATTTTTATTTGATATGTTTTTTTACGTCGTGCAATACATTTTTGTACTATTTTTTGCCTTTTATTGACGTTTAAAACACCAATTTAATCGTTAATTTCATTTTTGTCATAACATTTTGTCTTTTTGTCGTGCAATGCATTATCTTGTCGTGCAATCTCCATTTTTAGCCGTCGCTAAAATTTATTTATTCGCTGATTTGTTTAAAAATTGTCGTGCAAGTGATGGTGGGTATAAAGAAAAAATTATCGTTATTTAAAACAGTTTTTCTATTAAACTGATGTCGTGCAAACGACGTAAGTTGGGGTGACTTTAAATATTCCCCCTAGAAATGCCGTTTCCTTTTTAAATTGAGTACTTGATGCACTAAAGCCTCACCACAAACTCTCGCTGCCTCAACCAGAGACATTTGGTGCAATATTCGAGTTTTCTACGACCCGTAGTAAATGGGCGCGCCAAAGCTTGCATAGAATGCATGATGTGGGTTTAGAAACGAGACTACTGTGCTCCATGTACAGCAAGCTAAATTCGGAACAGGCCCATCGTTAATATGGCGTTTGAACATTAAATTAACTGTATCTCTTTTAATTTGTGCACGGTAGACATAAGAGAAACGCAAACCCTTGCTAAGATTGCTTTACTCTTTAGCAAGTCTAAGCATAAAAAGTTGGTAAACTTTAAACTTTACAGTGTTATAAAAACTGTTGTAAGGTTTAAAATGTAGATATTTGATGCCTATACCTGAACCTGTTGGGGGCATTAGTAATTTTGTTATTTGTTTTAAAATAGAAAATTGTTTAAATTGGCAAACTTGTAGCCTCTTTTTACGCCCTTTAAGATTAATTAAAAAAAAACAATTGACAATTATGTTTTCAATAAATATATACAGTGAAACCTGGTTAATTGGGATATCAAGGGACCAAGGATTTTGTACCATTTAAAGAGGTTTTCATTTATCCAGTTTTCCAATTAGACAGGTTTAAAATAGTTGTTGTCTTATTTACAAAGGCCCCCGCTTATAGAGGTCAAATTGTATCGTTATTCCATTTATAGAGGTAGAAATGTTTAGAAATCTATTAAATATACTGTACTTAAGACCTTATTCCAAATAGTTTTTAATTTCTTAATTTATTTTAGTCCTTTCTTAAAACTTGATTTTCATAACTTCGTCTCCAATAATACTAATAACAATAATCGGACTTTATTCTAAATATAAAAAATTACAAAAGGCGAAGCTTCCTTACACCTTCATACTGTACTTTTAAGATTTGTAGTAGAATTTTAACTTTCATGCACAAAAACATTCCTAATAGTTTCTATGAAGCACGCTCGTTCCAAGAAATCGATTGCATCTTTGCAAGACAATATAAATAAGCACTCGAGACTTCTGAGCTTCGCATGCTTGTTATTTTTTACGAACTAAACATATAGTATTAAGCAGTACATTATGCATGAATATAGGAAGTAGTAAAATATGTTAAAGATAGTATTCAAAATTTTGTCTAATTCCCCTATAAAAGATGCCTGGTATTATACCTAAAGTCCAAAATTTCTGTCAGTGACTCATTTAATACCGGCCACCCAATCGACGAAGCGGCTGAATAAAAATTTAACACTAGTAAATGATTTTTAAGCTTATGATATACTTTTCCGTTTAAATAACAGTGAACCGGCCAAAAGTTTCATCGCCACGTTGTCATAATTCGCGAGAATAACTTACCAGCCAGCGATCGCATTTAAAATAACACGCCAATTTGTATTGAAATCATTGTTATCGAGAAGACAATAAATGTGGCAACACACATCCTTTAGTTTACAACTTAACAGACTCGAAAATAAGCGTATCGACAAGGTTTTTGTGCTGTTCGATGATTTTATTTGGTTATTATTGATTATGGACAGATTTTGTAAGTTTAAATTTTAATTGCAATACAGGGTATTTTCTATATATTGTAAATTTCTAGTTTTCGTAGTATATAGATATTGTTTTGTGCCAATTTTATTATAGTTTATCTTATTTAGTGTATATAATTGTATATAAAGATTTAGTGTTGTTAAGTGCTTTTAATTTAGTAAACTATGAATATTAACCAACCTTCAACTAGTAATTCGCCTACAACAAAAAACTCACTTAACGTTAAAAGAACGGATAATGGTTAAAAATGTTTACCATGGGATTCGGGATCAAAATCCTGAACCGTCCACTTTGGATGCTGCAGAGATATGTGTAACTTTAACAAAAGTTTTTTCGCGTACGGTATTCAGAGTTTTAAAAGGCAAATAAACAATATTAGTAATTATTCGGATAACTGGGATATGCGATTTTTTCGCTTTTTTTGCACGAAAGTAGGAAGTTACTTCCCGATTGTTAAACATGAATCAGAAGTTGTTTATTGGCCGCCTCTTATAGTATTTCAAAAGAATAATAATTAAATTTTTTAATTACATTTTACGACATAGGTATTTCTTTAAATTCTGTCATTTGCACGAAAACATATTTGAAAAACTCATAATATTTTAATATTAAAAAATCAAAAAGTACGGAAAAAAACCTTAATTTTCAATAAAAAGTAGGTAAAACGTTTAAGTCCGAATTTAACTCGAAATTCGAAAAATGTTGACCTGTTGCCAAATTGTAAGAGTTTTCTTTATGACATTGTTATGAGGTATGCGGATCTTGCTTCGCTCGGCCCGCAATGTTTGATCAAAAATATCCACTAAATATGGAACTCGAAAGACCCGAAATAGTTATTGGATTCTACAAGCTGATGATTTCAGGGCTTTCGTATTCCTTATATAGTGGATATTTTTGGTGAAGCAATGCGTGGAAATATCGTATTTAATATTGAATTGGCAAATCGAAGAAGGTAAAATAAAAGTAAAAAATGTATTTTTTTTTGGAAAAACTGTGAGAAATCGCCAAAAAACCTCAAATTTGTGTTCTATGACCTCAAAATAGGAGGTGTGAAAAATTTAGCAAAAATTTACAATTTTCGTTATTTCGAATAATAACCAAAATTATATAGGCTTGTTACTAATTTAAAAGGTTGATGAAAATGTAAGAAAATAACTTTTGTTTGTAAAAAATATTTTCATGATTTGACGAAATGTTATCATTTATTTTTTGAAATGCATACGCCACTGGAATTGATTCCCCTGACGCCACACAACCCGGGGCACTCTAAAGGCGAGCGATGCGTCATTGACAGAAATTTTGGACTTGAGGTATAAATGATATTCATTATCATAACGCCTTATTTGCACATTTACGCAATTTTAGTTAATATATATCGCACGTACGTTCAGATTGTGGGGAGTTTTTGTCAAAGCTTCCGACTTACAGAGCATTCTAGAACGTCGAAAATGCACCACCGTTCTCATTCGTTTCTAGGGAGAGAAAAATGCGGTGTTTCGATGCCTCTAGCTTGTTATCGTTGGGAAGTTAAATAATAAACATAGAATGTACCATACCCAAGAACCCAGTTTTAAGGGTGCACCTTTTTAAAAATCTGTAACTTAATACTAGCCAGAGCCTTGTAGATGAATGGATTGGCAGTTGATTTTCTCTCATAGTTTTCAATATTCAAAAATAATAAACTTTTAGGCTTCCTAGATTACAAAGAACTTGTGAAAATACTTGAACCAGATCTGACTGATTTACTAAATATTAATTTCTATTATATTGTGTGAGTGAGTGAGCGAGTGAGTGAAAATAAGTTACGACCGGACATCTGGATTATATTATCTTTCTATTGGGTAATTCAAAAGTACATACAGGGTGAGCCAACCATAGAGTAAAGTTCAATATTTTATTTGTTCCGAAAATTACGAAAATAACGTTAAGACAAAAGTATAAGAAAATGTTAAGGTACATAGTTTAAAATTAGTTTTAAGTATACAGGGCAGTTAAAAAAAACATGGCGAATATAGCAAATGTTTTTTTTTCTTTTAAATTAAATACTTTATTTTTTAATTTATTTTAAGGTTCAACGTGAAATTCTATAATTTTTTTGTTTGTAATATTATATACCTAAACTTCGTAGTTTTTTTAATATTTATTTATTTTTTAAATATTAGTTTATACTCTTATAACAAATTGGCAGTACCGACATTGTTTCTGAAAGTGGAATACTCATATTGGACACAAACTTTTTATAAGAATTACAAAAAAGTTATATGTGAAGAAATTAATAGATGCTAGCCATCAAAATATAATATATATATATATATATATATATATATATTATTATTATTATATATATATATATATATATATATATTAAAAAACCTAATTAAATTTCCCTACTTCACAAAAAATTCTGATCGGCCTCTATGGCTTTATTTATGATAGTACAGAAGTTTACTCGTTATTTAAAAGGTGTTTTCTTGTTTCGTACACTATGCGTACACTACATTATTTGATCAATTCTATGCTTCTCGTTTCGTACACCGACAATTGTGACGACCCAAATAACCAATGAAATAAATACCATATAAAAAATTATTAAAGTTTTGTAAATAACTTCTACATAGGGATAATTAAGACAAATTTAAAAGCCCTTAGTTCTGGTCGGGCATGGTTAGTTCTGGTTAGTTAAAGCGGCTTTTTATTTTCCCCAATTATATTTCAGACATAATAAACCACTAAAAGTAGAAACAGTAAACTCTAATTTTTAGGTGAATAGTAACAGCGTATATTATTATTAGATTATTTTAGTATCACTATTATCCAAATAACTACTTTATATCTCTACATTTTATATATGAGCAAAATTATTTTTATATAAAATTAGTTTTAATTCATTTAGAGGTAGATTGGGATGTGTCACATAAGTAACTAATTGACGGCTACTGTTTTGAGGATTATCTTCAACATAAAGTAAAATCTTTGTTTCTTTTTCCTTTTTGGTAGCATTTTGGTTTATCACTCATCGTCTCATATTTTTAACGCTACCACTAGCATCAAAACGTTCCATACAGCATTGAACAAATTGTCTAAAATGGTATGTGTCTATTTGGGTATAGTCTGTCTCAAAGTATATCGTTATGGCTTTTGACGGACCATACCCCAATAAACTATTAACGATTTTATTACCTATTGTTATTGGGTAAACCTATTTGTTCATAAGGGCAGGGGTGGGCCAGGTATTTCTTGAGTATTAACCATTAGGCATATAAATATTTTGGCTAATATTTTAGTAGCAGTGTTTTTACTGTGCGTTCCGAAAAAGTTGTTTTACGAGAATACAACTATGTCGCGTCGAATCATTTGTCATTAGATGCAAAACAGGTTGTGAAAAATGTGTATGAAACTTTAATCAGTAGTGGTCTAAATAAACAAGAAGCTTTAAAAGAAAACTGTCTACTTACAAAAACTCCAATATCATCGATAAGGGATATTATTATTAGTGAAGAATTGAACAAAGAAAACGTAGTGATTTTCAATCTCACCGTATAGACAATAGTGATCAGGACCTTATAAGAAGGAAAATATAGATATAAAATAAAAAGAAGCTAGACGAAGACGAAACCAATATAAATATTAGCCGTGTCACCCTCCATAGAGTTGTTTGTAAAATGAGATTTAAATACCGCAAAATAGACAAAAGACAAGTAGTAATGGAATTGCACAGATTACGCACTTGGAGATTTAATTACCTTCAAGAAATTAAAAGATATAGGTTAGAAAACAGATCTATAATTTACCTTGATGAAACATGGTTCGATACACACGACACAGTATCCAAAGGATGGGTTAATTCCAGTCAAAACTGTCAAAAGAAAGCACCTTCAAATAAAGGAAAACGCATTACCATAATACTTGCTGGTTCAGAAGACGGATTTGTCACAAACTGCTTGCTGTTGTCTGCAAAGAATATTAAGAATTCTAGCTTGGATTATCATAAGGATAAAAGTGCAGAACTTTTCGAAAACTGGATTCAAAATTATCTTTTAAAAAATATTCCAAACAATAGTGTAATTGTCATGGATAACGCAAGCTACCACAGCCGTCTGCTACACAGAGCACCAGCTTCATCAAGTTCAAAAACTGAAATCCAGGAATATTTGTTAGAAAATGATATTTATTTTGAATTCAGTTACAAAAAAACGCATCTTTTGGAAGTCCTAAATTCATATGCAATTAAAAACAATATGTATGTAATAATTTGGCTGAACAAGCTGGGCATACTGTCTTACGGCTTCCTCAGTATCACTGTATGTTTAACCACATAGAGCATTTGTGGAACCAAGTAAAATCAAAGATCAGAGCAGAAAATGTTACACCTACTTTAAGTCCCAGTGTTATAAATTTGATAAAAAATGTAATTACTAACATACCAGTTAAGAGCTGGAAAAATTCACCACAGCACATTATAAAAATTAAGGACTCTTACATTTCTATCCAAAACAACATGAATCCTATTGTAATTAATCTCAATGATGACTCTGATAGTGAAACAGAATTAGATTTAGATATTTAGATTAAAAATGTTATTATGTATAGATAATGCAGTTATAAATTTATTAAAACTTTGCATATATTTAATTTCTTAATGTAATTTTATGATTATACTTACCTAAATAAACAACAAATTATAAATTTTTATATTATTAAAGTCCGTTTCTAATGTTCTGTCCTTTAATACCTAGCGATCCGCAGTTTTATTGCTGTCGGCAGGTATAATCCATAAGTGAAGGCAAGAGGTAACACGGTATACTTTGAGACAGACTATACTTCGCTCCGTAAAGCCTTAATGCCAAAAGATACTTATTTTCCGCTTCGCCCAGTATATACACCATATACTTTTTTCCGCTTAGCCCAGTATATACACCATATCATTTAATTCATTTTTAGGAAAATCCATAACTGTTTGATTTTTGTACGTCAGCATTGAACAAATTGTCTAGAATGGTATCTGTCTATTTGGGTACTTCGCTCCGTAAAGCCTTAATGCCAAAAGGTACTTTTTTTCCGCTTCGCCCAGTATATAAACCATATCAATTAATTAATTTTTAGGAAAATCCATAACAGTTTTTTGTACGTCATTCACGACAATGAATTAAACTAATATTTGCTGAATTGTCATGTCAAAATTTGATAACGCCTACATTTTTGTTTTGTCGTAGGCAACTTATTTTATAGCGTTAATGCAATAAAAAGAAGTGTTAACATTAACAAAAAAAAAACAAAATAGATTAAAAACTATTAAAAATAGGTGTATAATATACTCAATATAGTCCAATAAATGAAAGGACAAAGCTGTAAATAAATCCGTACAGTTGGCCCTTGTGGCGCAATTCTTAGGTCTTTGGGGATGCTTTCGAGCAAAAAAAAGTTTATTAACATGTGGGAAAGGGCTAAAAATGGCCCCCCAAGGCCGGAAATATGGGTTTCCCGCTAATATCTGCCAAAATACGCAAATTGAAGAATTTTTGTTAACACAAAAAAATGAAGATCGCCTTGTAGTCTACAAAAATGATTTCCATAATTTGTTTTGAAAAATCAATAGTTTTCGAAATAAGGGGACCCAAAAGTCCCCTTATTTCAGCTGCCGCTCTACCGCTAGAATGCCGCTATCTTCATGGATTCACTTATAAGCGGGCGGACGAATTATTTCATTACTCGGGCAATAATGTAAATTTTTTAATTTTTCAAAGTTCATCGAAATGGGAAAACCCGCACCTAATATTGCATATTAGTTTGGGTCTATTCTGATTTTTCTAGATCATTAAAAAAAGCGGTCAAAATTTTTTTTCACAATATTTTGAGAGTATCTCATCAATTTATTGATATTTTTTGAACAAATGGTTTTTTATTAACATTCTCTTTTTATAATGAGACCTAAACAAGTGTTCAATGATCCCAGAAAATTTCCTGCACCATCTTTCTTGCGTTTTAATAAAACAATTTTTTGCCTATCTGCATCACCATATCTATCCAGTGTGAAATGTTATGGATTTTTCGACGGCCGTTTTTGCGAAAAATATTGGTGTTGCGAAAAAAAATGG
Organism: Listronotus oregonensis; assembly: GCA_019359885.1. Lineage (NCBI taxonomy): Eukaryota > Metazoa > Arthropoda > Insecta > Coleoptera > Curculionidae > Listronotus > Listronotus oregonensis. Next base: position 1,153 of record JAHBCN010003103.1, on the reverse strand, counting down.
TAAGGACCATTTTTGTATACGTCGAGGTGATCTTCATTTTTTGTCCGAACAAAATATCTCTAATTCGCATATTTTGGCAGATATTCGCGGGAAACTCATTTTTGAGACTTTGGGGGGCCATTTTCAGCAGATTCAAACGTCGGAATCGTGATAAATTTTTTCTCGTTCGAAAGCATCCGCGAAAACCTAAGAATTGCGCCTGAAAACTGTACAGATTTTATTTACGGCTTTGGGTACTTTTAGGTCTTCAGTTACTGGACTAATAATAGATGAAGGAATCTATCGAATAAAATAAAAATATACAGGACGTGCCATTAAAAAAATTCGAAATTTTTTAAGTTTATTTTGTCGAAATGTATAAATTTATTTTAAATGCCCTGTAGAGTCTTATTTAAATTTCTTTACAGATGTCTTTTTTGTCATACCTATAGACGTTTGTATGAAATATTAGTGTTTCACCTTCAAAAACAATGGCGGTACTGTCATTTTTTTATAGGAGTAAACAACAATATTTTTCTAAAAAAATTAAAATATTAGAAATCTGCTAAAGGTATAGGTATATAATATTATAAACAAAAAATTTATAGAATTAAATGTGGAATCTTAAAATAGATTAAAAAAGAGGGTGTTCCAAAAAAAAACTTTTGTTAATTTCGGGATGATGTTATATTATTAAATAATTTTAAACTATGCAACTTAATATTATATTTAATGTTTTTGTTATATTTCTCAAATTAAATGAGGTAGTGAATTCTACTCCAAGGTTGACTACCCACAAATATGTTATGTGATTTTTTTATTCTCTAACATTTTTAACAATAGTAATTTAATAACCATAAGAAGTTTTAAAGAAAAGGTACCATGTTTACCAAAGCAATGTATTAATATTATTAAGTTTAGGTTATTACTACACATATCTATTAATTAAAATCTAAATATGAAATCTCAAAGTCCTAACGTGTTGGCTTCTACATTTGTTTCATATTTCATTTTGGTATTGATGATGATGATACAAGATAACATTGGACCACCATCATAGTCAAATACAAGATACGGATCAAATAGTCAGTATTAGGAACATAAGAAGCCGGTATTATTTACGTGAGCTTAGGCTTACTAATCAGATACAAACTATGTTAAAATATTTAACAAA